>JAVSBT010070111.1:0-16564 GCA_033118115.1 Pharyngocirrus eroticus
AACTTTAATTAGCTACCAAAGCATGATTTTTTGGTCAAAATAACTGCCATTTCAAAAGCCACCTTGCAAAATGGATGCATTTTGGTCCAAAATTTGACCATTTTTTTACCAGATTGAGAATTTCGCTACAAAAATACACCATTTGAGATATTTACAATTAGCATAGGAAAAATATATATTTTTGTAATTTTGTGAAAAAAAAAAAAGATGACGCCTTTTAAAAAATAATTTTTTTTGGGGGAAAGTCATTGTTCAAAGTAAAGATTAAAGATGTGAGCATTTGAATAAGTTAATCAGGGATATATAATTTTTCATAATTGATCAAAAAGTAGAAAAGTTATTGGGAAAAAAAGTTAACCCCCCATGCCCCCTTAAAACAAACATAGTTAATATAATATTGTTTTAAAAAATAAAGGGGGAATCACTAATAGCAATAATTGATATCTTTCTTCGTTTATTTTGATACTTTTTTATCGTAATGTAAAATGCACAATAATCAAGTCAAATAATATGTCTTTTTTTTTTTCCAAATCACTTTTATTAAACAGCAAAAAACTTACAAATCCATAGGAATTATATCCTACATTATCTAACACAAAATGAACATAGAAGCAGAAACTAAAAGTTTAGTTATTTGCCTACAGAGTACATTTCATCTAATTCTGTCAGAATAAATAATCTGGACAAATAAAATGTACGATCAGAGGTCAACATATATTGGTATAAAAACTGCTTGAAAATGTCTGATATAAATCTACACACCCATCAATGTGAATATAAATAATAACAAGATCAAAGTTTGCTTGTTCTATTTTCTGATTTAGCTAAACTGTTCTCTAGCCTAGTTACATTTGGTTCAAGTAGTCTGCATAGCTAGCTAGAGGTCACTGTATTTGTCAGCACTTGGTTCATATTATACAGATCAGCTATACTGAATCCAGATAAGTTTGAAGGTGAGGGTGACCAGAATCTTTCAATCCTGGCTTGCACAAATGCTACACTTAAAGATGTAGATAAAACGTTAACATGCAATGTCTATTTGAATTTTACAAAGTGCTTTTTCAATTGCTGAAATAGTTGAAATACTTTCAGAAATTGGAATAGTTGATTTTTCGTTTTGGTTTCATGATTAACTATACACCTACTCTATATACATGTACATGCAGGTTTCTTGTTCCTGGAACTACTATGTTATTCAATACAGTATTATTGACTATATACAGTGACTGTACATGTACTAGTTTACTATATAGCTGGCATTTTTATGAATGACCAGTAGCTCTTAGCTTGGATTTGCCAATGTTATGCTCTAGTTTCTCTATCTAATCAATGAACCAATGATTGTGGAGGTCTACCAGTACATATATTAACTGTAAAATAGATATTTTATGGCTTTCTCTACTACAGAGCTTGTGTATTGAACTCCACTTCATTCACCAAGAATATTGGACTTGATGAGTGGAGTGTACAAGTTCATTTAAGTTGTATGAGAAAAAATATAGCATAGATGAAAAGCTGAGATTCCTTGATTTGTGTGAAATTCCTTCAGTAACAGGGGAGTGAGACAAGGATACATATTTCATGTAAGTTACTATACTCAGAACAATTTTTGTAAGAAATTTCTGGGAATGCTATATACACATACATATATGATATGAGTATTATACAAGTATACATCGTATGTGAAGACTTGATCCATGTTTAGTGCTTGGATGTGTTTACACTGGAACATAATTTTAGCTTGGCTGCATCATGAGTTAGTGGTATCTCAACAAAGTTGAACTATTGAAGGAGTGTCCGTATAGATATTGATGAACTATTTATAAGAATAAATTACTCACTCAACATTGAATTAATAAAATAGGACACGTTTTTCATCAATTCAAGATTGAAACCAGGACATACCATAATTATAGGGAACAACCAATACTGTATGCAATATACACACTAACACAGTGTTAATTTTGTGTGTAACTATCTATATACAGTGACAGATATGAATATGTGCATTATTGCCACAACTGATATTATGTTTAAAAAAGTTTTGCATCAAATATAGCAATACAATATTTGAGTGACCAGGAAGTCAAGAATGATACATTTATGTTATCACATATTTTAACCATTGATTTATCAAAGGTATGTTTGCTGTCTAGTTTTACATTCATGTGACATTCTTACACACTATATAACAAATGGAAAAGGAACATAGTCATATCAGAAGGAAGGAAACAAAACGACAAGCCATTATTTCATGGCCTTAAAAGGAGGAAAATATATTCAACACAAGACTAATGGAATAATTGAATAGGCTTATAACAATTGAAATCATATTCTTAATAGATATTTTACAAATGGATAATTATAAAACTGAATGTCACTCCATAGGCATAGCCAAGGCTGGGTGTACATGAAAAATTAACTCTGAGTAAATACCAGCATTCAATGTATGGGGGCAATGATAGAGCATACAAATGTGAGAGACTAAATATGGCTATAAAATATAAGGTAAGTACCACATGCCTACATATTTTAATGTAAAAAAAACTGTTGACAAAAAGACTAGCACCTCAAAAATATACTCCATTCATATGTGGTGTGTATATATAGTTTTTAGATTAAACAAAAGTACAATGATTAAACTATTGAGTTTCAACATTATTAGGTTCTTAACAATCACCATTTCAAAATTGCATGTTGATTAGTCATTTCAACACATTTTCATCATTTTAAAAAGAATATTTCCTAAATTCAGTCTAAAATCTAACAGAAAAGAAGCAAATATCTAGAATTCCGTAATAAAAAAAGTGAAAAGTTGCAGCCTACATAATACATATAAATGTGTGTTACATATACTTATATTGAGTGAGCCACATTATTATGAGATTCTGTCAATTTTCCTTATAAATAAATTAACAGAATTTATGGACAAAAACAATACAATCAGCAGAACTGTATAAATACTATTGTACAGTGTCTTTTCATCACTGGGGTTAAATGTCAAGTACCCCATATTTGGAATGAAATGCCAATAAATCATCACGAATATTAATGGAATTTTGTACACAATACCATGTTTTTGTATAAGAAAAAAGAGCTTATTGTTTTATTTTGACTTTACAAAACAAACGATTCTTTCCATGTACATAATAATCTACTGGACTTTCAAACCTTTTTTTTGTTGGGAAGGTTGGGGTGGGGTGGGGGGTGGGGTGGGGGGGGGAGGGGGGGGACCTTAGACCTAAACTATGAAAATCCACTTTTGAATAAAATGCAAGTGATAATGAATAATTCCATACCTTTTTAACAAACAGTTGGTACACTTTCCTATTAAAATTCTTTGCTGGTGTGTAATTTATATAGTAGTATCTGTGTTTCTTGATTAGATGAATGTGCTATTATATCAAATATATGAAAGCACAAAAGTCTGTCCATGAAATACTTTGATCTATTCAATATTTTTGCAGTGAATGTACACAAAAAAATGGATTTAACTCAAAACTGTCCAGTTATTCTTACATAGAAGATGAATCCAGTCAACACCTAATTTTGGTGGAAAATGTGTCCACATTGAAATGAAGATGGATTTTGTGAACATCAAAACTTATTACAGCTAAATTCAACACAAAACATACCAATGAAATTATAAAAGGTTTTATCTTCGTTAAATACAAGAAGTGATAAATACCACACTAAAAGTGCACCGACATTTTTAAAATCACCAATTAGGGAAGGTCTCGATCTCCTTTCATTATCCAATGCTACTTCTGATAATTAAAGTACTATCACTAATGATAAAAGTAATTGTCACTACATTGCAATAACAATTAATACCATAATGAATGTATAATATATGTACTATAAATTAATCATTAATGTGACATGTTTAAAAAAAAAAATCAACAAATAGATAACTTTCGAACATATTTAATTTTCAAAAAAAATCTGATTCTGTTAATAAACATTGTAGGTCTAATCAAGTATTATAGAGGGTTGGGTCTTGGGATATCTCTCAGATTGAGATCTTTAATGGGATTTTAACACAAAAATAACATGTGGATGACCACTGTAAACATACACACAGAATGATGGTAGGCTATAGAGATGTGCTGTATAAATACATGATGAAAAGTTTCAGTCTAAAATCAATATAGTAATGTACACATGTACGTAAATTCGGTGGTTACATGAGATCTATTAATAGAGAATAAAGTCAACAAGTATTAACATTCAATGATGTAACATAGGTTTGTACATGTACATGTATTGTAACTAAGGTTACCAAACTCCCAATATCCTATATTTTGAGGAAATACTAAACAGCATTGAGTGACATATGATGCCTTTGTCCTTTTTAGAGATAAAAACATTATTATTAGAGCTATGAACAGTCTGACAGGATGATGTCATCTTCTGAAATAGCCAATTCAATGCCAAGAAATTCATTGCACATGCTACCACCATGGAAATAATTAATGCCAAAAGCAATTAACCTAAAAATACAATTTTGAATTAAATTCAAATGAATAGACTGAAATATAACAATGATAATAGAATGTGCATTTCAAAGTTTACAATAATAAGAAACACTGTTTATATAGGCTTGCAACTTCTCACTGAAATAAAAGTCGATAATCATGTGTAACACTTCATAATTATATGCAGGTAAATCTTTTGTTGCTTCTGAGAGAAAAAATGGTTGCCTCGTCACGGCCTAGATTTGAACCAATGAAAATTCGTTAAAAATTTTCTGCTGATTTCCAGGAAGTTAAACAGAAAATGGCTAAGTTCTTCAAGCAATTAGGGTTCGGTGGGAAAAAGGCCCCACCGCAACCCCCAAAGCCGGACTATAGCACCCTGAAATCACCGAGTACAGATTCACAATTAGCCTGCAGTCCGACTAGTGATCGAACCAGCACAAGCTTCGCCACATCGACATCAAACATTGGCGATTTTGACACCCCACCTTCAGGATCTCTGTTTAGATCTGGAACAACAGACCGTTCTGGAACTGTCACATCCAAAGTCAAAGATTGTTGTGGAGGTAGTGTTAGTCCAATGAGCGCATCAGAACGTCTTGTTCAAAGTTCCAGTGGGTTTGATGATCCCGGAACACCGGCAACGATGGACACAGATCTGCTTGAAGGTGCGACTGGAGGGCCAAATCCCAGTGCAACCCCGGTAAGTCTATTGTTCTCTTTATAGCTGTAAAGCAGGCGGGCATAGGCGCTAACACCTCGTTATTTGGAACCAGTACAAATATATTATGACAATTGGCATTGCAAACATGGTAATTAGTTGAAATGTAACTTTTGCATGTAACATTTGCCTACTTGGATGGAGATTTTCTATTGTCATGGTTTATTATGTCTACTACTCTATGCGACTGAGTATCTTTCCTTGATAATGATACCCTTTCCTTTTACTGCTTCATTATTATAGTAATGTATCGACTATAGCGGTGATGATGAATAGAAATAACATGATTTTTCACGATATTAGTTTGTAGAAATTATGTAGTACTTATGGAATGTTCTTAAATGTTTACTATTGCATAATGTAGCTGTTTAGGATTACTATAGATCTGGAAAGGATGTAAGCTGTCAGTTTCATCACATGTGACTTTGTTTACTAACATTCAAAATCAAAGACACATCTATTTCGAGAAAGTCCAATTACTGATAGATACTTTTATATAAAAATTACCATTTATTATTTATATTTCTAGTTCATTTACATTGTCCGTATATAATTTACTATTTGTATCTTAAATTTAGCATGTATGATTTTTTTAAAAAAAACAGTTTTCAATAAATTTGGGAGATATGCCATTTGTAAAACCATTAAGCAAAAAAAAGCCCAGTCTAACATTAAGAATTTTGTTTTGGTAGCACTTGGCAGATTATAGAAAAGGTGAATTGAAAATTAGTCAAGTCTTTTATTTTTAGATATTTTCCTGTTTTTTGTTGTTTTGTTAACTTTTCAAATTAGTCAAGTCTTTTATTTTTAGATATTTTCCTGTTTTTTGTTGTTTTGTTAACTTTTCGCCAGTTTCTTTAGACTTAACATTTTGGGATAACCACTTATCAAGATTAAATAGCAATAAGAAGATTTACAATTTTATGAAGCTGACGGTTTTAAAGTTGTCTGTTTCATCACTTTAAAAAAAAGTGCCAAGTAGCGACATGTAGCTTTTTACCCATGAGAAAGTGCATGGTATTGTCACTAGCGGTAAATGAACTTGAAGGTGACAGCTGTGCCAAAGTCTAGGGTTTGACCCTGAGTATAGAACATGTTTTTTCAAGTCTAGTGAACCACAACTGGCTGGGTAAAGACTGTTTGGTGGTTAGCAAGTGAAGTAATCCTTGTCATCTATCAAATCGAACATACTATTATAGCGAGATGGTGACAACCTTTTCAGTTCTGTCTACCCTTTCAATAATCACAATGTAGAGTGGGTCCCTTGGAAGTCAAGCTGAGTTAGCACCTTATGTGCTTTTGTTTCAGTAGCATTGATTTATAGGTTGTTTGTGAGACAAAACTGTACTGCATACTGCCTTATTCCAATGATAATAAAATTGAAAATGTTATTTTTTGATAAATTAAGGACAAATCTCTATTTCTATAAAGAACTATGTTTAAATGCATTTTTTGCCCAAAAATTGCGATGTTAGTCATTTAACTCCGTTCCTTAAAAAATATTTTTTATTTTTTGCCAAAAATTAGAACTCCAGGGCCATGTCTACTAATGATCATAATTTCACTTGTAAGTAATGAAGTTATGATTTTTAGAGATATTTGCTATCCCTTGATTAAATTAAAAACTATTGAGAATTGTTTGTCTTTTAATCCTTACAGCCCAAACTTTTGGATGAATATAGTGATCCATTGGATCTAAGACGACAGATTACTGAAGACATGTCTGGTATATGTGCAGTTCCAGCAGTTGAAGATGATTATTCAGTTCCATATGAAGTTAAAAAGCTTATAAAAGGTGGCTATGATTATTACTGTATTGGTGTGGATTTTATATGATAAGTAAACATTGCACACAACTAATTTTTTATGCTCACAAATGCATGACCAACATTTTTTTTTATATAACCTCAACTATAAGTCACTTCAAATGACCTTTTTCATCGATAGGAGGAAAAGGAGCCAGGTATTCAGATTTGCATTGAATAGCACAAATATCTTGTATTGTACACACATTGTGACAACCGCTGTATAGTTCTCTATTTCTTACCGAAAATGTATGTTTTCAAGCCTAAATTTGACAAAATATAATTTAAAAAATATTCTTAATCACAAAAAAATGACCTGGCCGAATTTGTTGACCAATGAATCAATTTAGATTGGCCTATGGTAGCATAACAGGTTTAACTTGGTTACCAACAATTTGAGTTTGAATCACATTTGCTACTTTCAATACACATTTTTCACCAGTTAAAGTATAATATATTTTTGGTTTCAGCACTTCATTATGTACTTATCAATATCTAAAAAAATATTTAAAAAATCAAAACATTTGACATGTTTAAAAAAAATACCTTTTTTTACAAAATTTTAATCAACTCCTTCAATTTTTAAAATATCAAAATACAAAATAGAAGTTGATTCATTTTTTGTAAGAAATTTGTGATAAAAAAATAATTTCTTTCAATTTTTTCTGTTGGTAATTGCTCAAGAATAAAGTTGTGGTTCAGAAGATATATGATTTGGATAGGTTTTCTCTAATATGTTTGAGCTGTTAACTCATTTTGCTGCCTTAACTTATAATCCAACCTTTTGATTGCAAAAGATCAATGAAGATCAATACAATACAATAAGGATACATGATTGTTGTGGTTAGTGTCACTTTTTAACCTTTTCTTCCTCTGATCTTGTAGAAGGACAAGGGGCAGGAGGTGCACGACGGAAGACTACAAGGCCTGCATATGAAACGTATGATGAGCCATTAAAAGCTGATGATAACTTCCCTTCAGATAATCAAAGAAATATGGCCCATGATTCACATGATATCAGACCAAAGGAGGACTATGATGAACCATGGGAACTTCAAAAACTTGCATTACCTGCACAACTTGAACAATCAAACCAAAACGTTCAAATGTTACCTCCACATTTTCTTATTACAAATCAAAACAAGACACCACAATTAGTGAAAAAGACTACTATTGACACTGCACACGCAAAAAGCCCAGACACTGATGGAGATAGTGTTGTATTAGACCCTACATTAGAGCCAAAAGGAAAAACACATTCTAGTACGGTTGGTCAAGAAACACCAGATTATGAAAATACACGGATTCCTGCACCACCACAAGCAAGTGCACATGACCCAGGCAGTGATGAGGAAGGATACACACGTCTTACTACAGCACAGGCTAGTGTACCAACTAATGGTGCTAAGCCAGTTGCTGCTGGGGGTCTGCAAGCAAATTATGAAGAACCATGGGACCTGCATGCAACAACAAAAGATATTGAATCAAAAATTAAAGCAGCAGCTCAAGGGGTTGCAGAGGGGAGTTCTGGTGGTGCAGGTGGTGCCAGTGCTGTATCAAATGGCACTGAGGCTAGGGCTTCCAAACTAGAAACGGCCAAAAGCAATACGCAAGGAAGTCATGAAGCAGATAAACGTACTCAAGAAGGCTATGAAAAGCCATGGGATTGGAAACCACACCAAAAGGATGACAGGCCACAAGAAGGATATGAAAAACCTTGGGACTGGAAACCCCACCAAAAAGATGAAAGGCCACCAGAAGAATATGAGCCACCCTGGGATAACAAAGCTAAAGAATTTGACTTACAAACAGATGCTTCATCTGAAAACAAAGAGAATGCATCAGATACGAATAGAGAAAGTGACACTCGACCACAGGATGAATATGATGAACCTTGGGATAACAAGAAAACAACGGCTTCTCTTGCAGCTGGTAAGGATATATTTTTTGTCATCTTTCTGATTTAGCCTATTCAAACACAAAGATTTACTTCAAAACCCTCTCCTCAGAGAAGTTGAAGCTTCTGTAATAGTTATCAACAAGCCAATTGTAAATGCTCAAGAGGGCAGTTCCTGGTTTTAAAATAGGGCATTCACAGACTAAAATTACAATTCTAGAAGTGAGATTCCAAAATAGCAAACATACAGCTATAGAAAAAGATAAAGAATTGTTGTACTCAACAAAAATGGAAATGATAGAGTAGTGAATAAGATAAGTGTGGAGTATGACAGAATCAGCTCTAAAATCAAAGGATTAAATCATTAAATGCCAGTACTAGAGCATGGAGGGTGGTACTTCAACATTTTGATTTACATCGTTTTAGACTAGATTTTGGGCAAGAGTTTTGGAAACCTGTCAACAAATTGTTAACACTTACAAGACTAATAGATTTCACTCTCTCATTTAAGGGATTTCTATTGAGATGCCAGCTAGTCCCTAAACAAAAAATTAAATTTAACTGCTTTTTTTTTCAGCTGGTTCCAAAGAAAATAGTCCCAAAAGTTCACAACAATCTAGTCCAAAAAAGGCCAAGGGAAAACATTTAAACCTTGACTTAGGATGTGGTGCATATAATGCCCTTGGAGAAAAGATAGATCCCAATATACCACTTGAACAACAAGGGTAAGTCATGGGAAAATGGCTCTAAAGTCAATTTGCTTTTGTTGTTAGTAATAATGACTGGAATTAATCATTTGTTTTATTATGCAAATACGATTCATCATGTGTTTTTTAACATTAAAAACAATATCCATTATTAAATTTTTTGCCCAAGTTTTAGATTTGTTCCATAACTGCAAGCTGCTTTTGTCTCTAGCTTTCTATTGTGTAAAATCTTCTTGTGAAAATACTGATATCACAATATTCTTTTACATTGCTCCAGGTGGTATCATGGTTCTATTGGTCGTGTAGATGCTGAAAAGTTTCTCCGTGTTCACAAAGAAGGCAGTTATTTGGTTAGAATGAGTGAAAGCAACAAAACAGACTTCTCCTTGTCATTAAAGTGAGTACTGACCTTTGAACCTTGAGTCTATATTATTGGACTAATGTCTGTCAGTTTTCTTATTATCAATTCAAAGGCAAATAAAAATAAGGGTAGTGAAGTGCCCTATAACAGTATCAGCTGACATTTTAATATTTTAAAAGAAGTTAGAAAGCCACTAAATCGGAATTAGTTCATTTTGGAATGTATTTGCAAATTCCCGGAAGATGTGGATGTTATCTATGAATATTTGCAAATAAATTCCAAATGAACTTATTTGGAGTGACTTTCTTACTTGTTACTGCCCTATAAGTTTTTTTCGTTTTTTTCTTAATTTGTAATGTTAATTTGCTTTTGCTTTTTTTTCAGGAGTGCTCGGGGATTCATGCATATGAAGATAGTATTCAAAACCAATAAATACATATTAGGACAATTCAGTCAACCTTTTGACTCAATACCTTTGATGATACATCATTATTCTGTTAACAAGTTACCCATCCGTGGAGCAGAGCACATGTCACTTCTTCATCCAGTCATCAATGAATTATTATGATAGGTGTCCCTTTGTGTACTAGGATAGTTTAAAACAAATGGCAGGATTTATTCACAGATGAAGAACAGCTATGGGGGATTTAGGATCAAAATCTGTGTTTGCAAGATATACATCAATTCAATCTACTGTCTTTTTTTTCTCTCCTATATTTATACAAAAAAATGTCACATTATACTTTTGTTTAAACAGTTCAAGACTTCACAGCAGCTGAAATTATGATCTTAACGTCATTCGTTGTGTTGATCTTAGTTATCTGATAACATTTTTCAAGACTTACAAGTAATAATATCCATTTAAATTTGACAATACGCTAAAAATGTACAATGTCACAGAGGGGGTATATTTTGTCATTGTGTGCTTCAAAGATTCTGTTTTTTGGTGAGATTTAAGTTGATGCTCTAGGTTTTATCCAGGTTAGGCAGAATGTTAAATCACCAAGAAATATTTGTGTCATTTCTATGGTCATTTAGTTTGGTATTTTCTCAGACAGTTTGGTGACTATTCCTTTGTTGAGTTCAGTACTCGCCTGAAGCAATGAAATTCTTTCGTACTCCTGCAGGTAGCAAATCTCTATAAAGCTGATGAGAATGTTTGTGTAATGGTAACCTACTATCTTGATATCATATTCCAGAAAAAAAGGACATTTTTAGCGTTTATTAGTGTTTGATATTAGACCCTGTGCCTACACTTTTCTAATGAGATTGTTTTGAAGATTTTATTCCAAGTATACAGACCGTTCTTTATCATATCGGACTTGTTATTAGCATATCAAGAAGATGCAGTAAGAAAATGCCATATGTCCATTTGTAATGACATTCATGGTCAATATGAATAATATATGGGGTCACTTTATTTTTTCATAGGTAGAATGCTTTAAAATGACACTTTGGAACACAAACATGGCAACCTAATCAGTAATAGTCTGGAATTATCTTTAAAATGATGCTTTACCAATGCAGTTTTTCCTGTCTCGGAGTGGTTTCGGATATCGCAGCCATTTTTGTTGTTTGACTCTTTGTATTTTGGAAATACATTATTTCGTCAGTTCATTAATGACTTCTCTAATACTGTTGTATTATGGTCACAATGTTATGTAAGAGTTTAACTTACAAGCAAGCGGGTAGCTGTCAAATTATCAATCGATATCTCTCTCTGAAAGTGCCTGGATGGGGGTGGAAATGTTACGTGTGGACTGTATTTCTTGTTTTAAGTCCCCATTCTTCCAAAGCCTCTTTTATTTGATTTGAATATTGAAAGAATTTGAAAAAAGTCTGCTAACATTTTTTAATAACTTAAACAAGTCAGATCATAGTATCTTGTCTACTATAACTGTGCAGTCTCTATCTTTACAAATGTTTTGCTTTGCGCATTGAAAGATACATGGGGTATTTGTTGGACAAGGTTAGCCATTGGAAAGTAAGGTCCTTTTAATTATTAAGAACAGTGTTGATTACACTTTTAACTTTGTAAATATATATCTGCTTCTATCAGAAGAAATATCTATATATAGAGAGATCTACATATATGAATTTTTACAATGTAGTTAGTGTCATGTCAGTGTTGAGAAAGGTGTGTAAAACAGTATTATATCTTTATGATTAAGTACCTTTGACTGATGATTGACATTCGTTATGTCTTGTATAGTTATGCTTCATTGTCTTTGCTATTTTCTTCTTAATTTCTTTGGTCTCACTTTCCTTCTAAGTCCTTATTCTTTCTTGCTTTTTTTTTTTTTGTAAGAAGTATTAAAAAGTAATTACCTATCTATAAGATTGGTATATCGAAAACAGAAAGACCAAAAAGAGTCTTATTTGATTGTTTTTGACATTTTTTAGGGAAAAAATATTGAATAAGTGTTTTTGACATTTTTGATTTAGGACCAATCATGACTTTACTAATTATTTAAAATTGGGGAAACTATACATCCTTTCTAGTCATGCTGTTGTTTGATATCTGGTAAGTCTCTGAAATAATTATTAGTTATTTTAGATATCTTGTCTAGTTTATATTGTCCTTTTTATTAGGCAAAGTACCATCAGTAATCATGGTAGAAATTCCTTCTTCATTATAGTACAGGTCCTTTTTTGATCATGGTGCTTGTATCCTTTTCTTGTTTATGACCTTTTTTTCGAGCTTGTTACACATCATCTAGTGCTTATCAGTTCAGTTTACACAAAGGACCCCCTTCTCTTCAATCTTGACCCAGTTAATATACATTGAAATGTTGTCATTTCTGTCAAAATGATAAAACCTCAAGGTGATTCTTCTTGTTTATAAGCAGTTCTGAAAGAATATATCCATTGGGATCCCTCAGTAGAGCATATTAATGTATGACATTTGAGTATAAATGGAACCCCCCAAAAAAGATTGTGCTTAGATGGTTTGTTAACCTAGGATAGCAATATTGGCAAAGTCTGATTGGATTCATTGGATTTTTAAATCCATTCTTATTGTTTTAACAAAGTATACTCTACATGTATAAGTTTAATCCATTTAATTTATTATGTTTTATTGAACTGCCATTTTATGTTTTGATTTTATATGAAATCATTACAAGCTTACAATTTGATGTGGAGGTGTATGTTCAAAGGTGTTCTAGGTTTCATTGGTTATAGGCCCAGGGGAGAAATGTTTGAGGGTGCAGGGAATGAAAAGCACCCCATTGAGCTATACCAACTTATTTGTTTATCTACACAATGTCACTTTATGCAATTTTATTTCATATTCATTTTATATTTTTAATGTATTACTTTTTTTTTTTAAAGCACAGTAGTATTTTTAAGTCTCCAATTGCTAGAATTCTTGCAACAACAAGATGATAAAGGGAACAAGTGTGAATACTAGAAATATTCACAGATCATTCCAATAAAGCTTTCTTCTATAGCAGTAACTTTGACAATCACACTTTTCAGAGACTTTTTAGTATTGTAAAAAAATAGGGAGAATGATAACTCAACACAAGAGTTGAAATGGCATCGTTGTTATATTATAGTAATCAAGTTAAACAGATCAGTGATTTGTAGCATTTATACGAACTATAGCAATTTCAGGAGAAGCGTCCTTTGATAAGACTGTAATTATTACAAAAGCCAATATGTATGTTTGTGTTTTTTAATGAATACATAAAAACTTGTTCTTTTTCTGATAAATACATTGTAGATTCCTTGTAAAGATGAAAAGAAAGATCTCCACCAAACAACAAAGTCACAAGCTGACTAGTCAAAATATTACAAAATGTCTCTTGTTCACATGTTTGCATTTAATAATCTGTCTGGTATTTCTACATTATGGTGTAACTTATCAAGTAACTATGGACATGTTCCTGTATATTTGTGCTTCTTACATGCCATTTGTGATTACTACATGGTATAGTTAAAAACCCTGACGATTAAAAAACATGCAGAAGAAACATCCATACTGTGTACAATTATGGTTTTTCTTCTAGTTTATTTGTAGAAGTTGGTGCTAGCGTTTTTAAAACTGGCGGTTACAAATAATGTTTCTCTATGATGGATATCAGGAATTTGATTATGTAGATAAGTGATAAAGAATCATGTTGAGCAGTAGTGATTTATCCCATGTTTCTATTGAAGCGAAACCAGTGCAGTGCCCCCTTACCTTGCTTAGTTTCATGCTTATAAAATTTACTAGATAAACTTCTGGCAAATAGTCTAGTAATTTGTAACAGTATACATATGCAATCAAAATTTAATTAACTTTCTTTTTTGTTTTTTGATAGCTGCACCATCAAGTAAAACCTTTGTAAAGTGTCATATATGCATGTTTATTCCATGAAAATATCCACTAACATTGCATGAAAAGTATAATTAGTTGAATATTAAATTAAAACAGCTGGACTGTAAAGATATCGCACTATACATGTATTATCCTTTTATAGATATGGATAAAAGCATTAACTTTCAAAAAAAGTATGAATAACAGAAAAATGGAATGTTTTTTTAGAGGAAAAAAAAAGTCACATCATTACAAACTATTATTATATTTTTATCATCTGTGTATATGTATGTATCTTATTGAAGTAAATGTATTCTATAGTATACTTAGTTGTGTACTTGCATGATTCTTGAAACAAAATCAAAAATTTTACATGTTTTATGAAAAACCTCTGCCAACTGAAATGTTGCTACAAAAAATATGATTTCAGTGTATCATCTATGTTGATTATGATATAAGAAATATAAAAAAAAGAATGGTTAATAGTTTGAATTATGAACTGGCAAAATTTGCTGCACTACAAAAGCCAGCCTATGTATACAGCATTCAGTCTTTGGTAAAATGTAGTTTTACCTGAAAAAATAAATAAGATTTTTGTCTGAAAGAGCTTGTGTATATTTTTTTATTTTCCTCTTTTGATTACATATATCCACTCAATTCAAAAACATGGAGATATCTGCTTATAAATATATATTTATTAAAAGCACTTATACACAAATCTACTGGAAGTGTATCGATCTGGCAAGATAAAGAAGGAGTTTGCTTCCTGGATGATGATGATGATGATGATGATGATGATGATGATGATGATATACAAAAAGCGTCAGTATGAAATGCATTATTTACAGCTTCATAAAAAGGGTACCACAATATTACAAAATATGAATTTGATTTTTCAGGAAAACCGGCCCTCATGAAAGTCCTTGATTGGAAAGTAAGTAACTACAAGTGTTCTGTCATTAAATATTTCTCCTGTTAGTCCTTCAAAAGCAGCTATGCTGTGGTGACTGTAGAGAAACTCCACAAAAATCTGATGAAGAGAAAAAAAATATATAGATGTTATATCTCTATATGTCCCTTGATGTGCTTAATCGTGGAAAGATGAAATTATTATGAAACATAAATTTACTTTGAGCTAGTATAGCTCAGCACCCGGGTTCATTTGGGTCAACTAATATAGACTCCTTAATTCTCTGTTCAGATATACATGTAAATAAGTGACCTTGTAATACAAGAATGAAAATCAATCATTTATGAAATATCTTTTTGAATTTCATTTTTTATCATTATTCTTAGATTAACATTATTCATTAAATAAAATGTCCATACCTTATTTTTTGCCATCGATTCTATAGGAATGATCAATTTCTTGACAGGTCCATATTTCTCACATTCATTCTTCATTTGCTCTTTTAAATCTATAAATATTATTAAAATAGAGTAATTGGTACAAGAATATCTGTGAATATATTCTATGACTCCTATGTTTTTGTTTGCAAATTTCTTTAATTCTCACACATCTGCTGAAAATATGAACTATCCTGTATTTGAAATGTATAGAATTTTTCACATACCTTTCATTTTCGTTTGATTTTGAGAGTCATCATCTTCTATCAAATTAATAAGACACAATACACAGCTTGTCATGAGAAGATAGTCCTGGTATTCTGGCACTGAAATAAAAATAAAGGATTTAAGATACCTTTTCTTTGTTTCAAATAAACTACAATATGGCAAGATGACAGGAAATAGTTATCTAAATAGTTCATTTTTAAGGAGTTTTTTCTTTCAATACAAGTTGTAATAGCTAAATTTACTCAATCAGTCCCTCCAATTAAAATACTAAAACTTTCCTTTTAATAAATGCTTAATTTAGTTTAGTTAAATGTCTTCGATCTTACCAGTCTTTGCTTTATAGAAGGGATGATTTGGAATTTCAGCCACATTTATCCTTTCCCCTGGATTTACTTTTAGAAGTCTAGAAAAGACAGTACAAATCTTTTTTGAAGCATAATATTCAATGTTTAGAATTACATAAGAATTTCGAATACGTTTTTTTCAACATAATTACTATTTCCGCATATTGCTTGGGAAAAAAAGGTGATATTCAATTTAGATTTTCTTTTTGTAAAAATTTCGTCAAAATGGTGTGAAGCCTTAGCAGCAATGTCCTTTAATGCTTCAATAAGATGTTGGGCCAAATGGCACTGGTATCTTAAGCCCCAGTCCCATATAGATGCCGGATCAACACGGATCACCTCCGGCACGATCCGGCTTGTGAACCGTGTAGCA
>JAVSBT010070443.1:0-16555 GCA_033118115.1 Pharyngocirrus eroticus
ACATTGTAAGGCCCCCCCACGGTTTGTAAAATTAGGGAAGATAATATTGGCCCCCCCCCCCCCAATATTTTTGTGTTGCGCCGCGCTGACTATATGAAGCTTGGATAGTTCGAGGCTAACTCTCATCTCCTGCCTCTCTCTAGCGAGAGGAGGTAGAAGTAGTATCGCTACTTGTACTGCCACCTATTGGTATAAAGATAGGATTTTCGAGTGGTGTAAAAAGGATATTGTTTGTTTATTTGTTGTTAGATTCAGTCAGGTTTATACTTATTTTCTCCTTTCGCAAACCAAACAAAGAAACAAAACTTTTATTCAGACTACGCAATCTGCATGAATTCAAATCTGTGAGTATTCACCAGCGTGTGACGACTGGTTTTTGAGCGATAAATAGAAGAATTCTGTTTCCAAGACCACTTTATTCATGATAAGGGGGGGGGGGGGGATGTCAGTAAACATATCACACAAAAGATTTAGGGGCTAAAATCTACAGATTGTAACGCAACTTTGAACTACGCAAGTGAAATTTGTACCAAGTTTTGATATTCAGAAGTTTTGTATTTGAAATAAAGTAATTTAATTATAGTTCGTACATTTTATTTTTTAATTACAGTTACATACAACAAAAGGGGTGAGAATCATGCCAAAGAGTGAATTTTGTGGACATGGTGACCAACTTCTCAAGACAGTTCATTCCCTGTACAAAAATGGTCAAATGGTTGACGTTACTTTACACTGCTGTGGTAAGGTGTACAAGGTCCATAGGGTTGTGCTTGCCGCCAACAGTTCTCGCTTCTTCAGGCGATTTTTTGAGACACAAAATGGAGTTGATCATGTCGATTTAGTCTTAGATAATGTGTGTTCAAATAACGTGTACCTTAGTTTGCTGATAGACTTTATGTACACTGGATTGCTGGATATTACTACTGTCACCCCAGACTTTTCAGAGCTAATCAACATTGCCCAAGCTTTAGAAATTGACAAAGCATTAGAATTTCTTCAGGATAAAGTCACACCAGAAAATAAAAACTCAACTAATGAAAGTAGAGAACATTCCTATGCAAAAGTATCTAATTTACCTAAAGGTGTAGTTGAACAGGAACCAGATAAAAGTGAATTTGATCAAGAAAAGGAAGACAGAGCTGCTGATGATCAAATTGAAGCTGACAGTGACACATATTCTGATGATAAAGAAGATGCAGATGATGAAAAGAATGTCCTCACTGAAAGAGAAGCAATACAAGAAGGGAATAAGATACCATGTGACATATGTGGTAAAAAAATGTTGGTTAAATCAATGCTTCGACACAAAGAAAGTGTACATGACATCAGTGCCAGAAAGTTTACTTGTAGCATGTGTCAAGAAACCTTTGGCAAAAGAACATTACTGACAACTCATGAAATTAAAGTTCATAGTGCATATTTTTGTAAATGTTGTGAAAAATTCTTCTCAACAATGAAAGAACTTAAAGAACATAAAGCCAACCACTTAAGATGCACAGTATGTATGAAAGTATGGAGTTCAAAATCGAGACTTCAAAAGCATGAAAAATCTCATAGCTCTGAGAAAATATGCTGCGAGATTTGTGCTATGGAGTTTATGACCAAGTCAGGATTTTTAAAACATATGGAGGTACATGTTGGCGCAAAGTCATTTGTTTGCCCTCTTTGTTTTGATGCCTTTTTCTCTGAATCAGAGTTAAAAATACACACTGCAAACCATGCAGATGAAAAGTCATTCATGTGTCAATATTGTCCAAAGATTTTCACCAAAAAAGAGTCATTCATTTTCCATGAGATGAAACACACAGGTGAAAAACCACATATTTGTAAGTTTTGCAACAAAGGATTTCGACTTAAACAGGCACTGCGAGACCACATAAGGATACATACAGGGGAGCGTCCATTTGTTTGTGAGATTTGTTCCAAAACGTTTAGAACCGGTCCGTGTCTAAAGAACCACCAAGCCACACATTCCACTGAAAAACGATATCAGTGTGTCAAGTGCCTAAAACGTTTTAAGACATCCTCAAAATTAAGAACACATAGAAAGACCCATTCCGATATCAGACCTTATCAGTGCCAGTATTGCCCCAAAATGTTTGCAACTAAAACAAGTGTGAAAATACATGAAGCTTGTCACACTGGAGAAAAGCCTTTTGTTTGCAATGTCTGTGGTAAAGCATATGCCAGGAATTCACATCTCAATAGACATTCCCTTATCCATACAGGGGAAAAACATAATTTAAGAGTAGTTGTATCATTAGAAACACCTATTGATAATGATGAAAACAATACACTGTTTGCATGAAGAACTAGCGGTGGTGAAGGTTTCTAAGGTCCTGACGTGGGATCTGATTGGTCTACCACAACCAAAGAATATACCAATCTTAAAAAAATGTTCAGCGTCCTAGAGCACTACATCAGTGATAGGGCGCTATATAAATTTCAGTAAATATAAAATATAATATATTGACTAGTATTGTTGGTTATATGACATTTCCTTTATTGGGTGTCTATGGTAAAAACACATCTTGGAAGGTTAATCTGAATATTGGTTAAATGAAATAAAGAGTTAAGCACACCACTTATGTTTTTTTTATATGTTTATCATATAGATTATTCCAAAATTCACTGAACACAAAAGTAAATGTAGTCAGGGACCCAAAGTCCAAGACTCGAAGAGAGAAAAAAAATCATTTAAAAAAACCTGCTAATTTCTAGAGGAATAGTAAAGATTTACCAATCTCTACCAAATGTTATTTTTAGATGCACTACAATAGTCATAATTAGATTGATGTACAAAATTTCAAAAAGGTTGCTTCGTTAGTTTTTTCCCCTCAATTTTTCCTATCTTCAATTAGCCTTTTAGGGTTACTGGAAATTATTATATACACTTTTGTGAAGAAAAAATGCAAAATACAAATATCATTTAAGCCATGGAAAATTAATTAGTAGGTCGATGGAGCCGGAGCTGACTGACCAATATTTTCACACTTGATGATTCCTTTTTTTTCTAAACTTTTTTTATCAAGATTAGACAACCTTATCAAGCAAAATCTACGTAGGCTTAGAATAAAGAAGTATAAAGAGAGATTTTTAACATAACACAGTATTCATTTGTATTCCTTCAAATAAGGAGCACCTCGGCTATTTCCGTCATTTCTACAAGAACAAATGATGTCTAATTTACGTTGCAACCAAAAAAATATTTGACTGACCGATCCAATTTTTTGTACAAAAAAATGCATTGACCAACTAATCAATTTGGAATGGCCTTAGTGGACTAACTGTTAAAAAAAACACCAGAATTTGTAAATCGACAGTCTAGAGCAAAAATGGCTTAAGTCATTTTTTTGACGTTATTAGATAATCTAGAAAAAACGTCGGTATATAACTAGATATTTTAGTCATTTAAAAGGACAATTTCTAAGAAAAATAATATCAGGATACACAAAAAGTAAAATAAAATGGTTCTAAGGATGATTTTGATGTTTTTGGCAGACTGGCACTTTTGGGATCCTTTGTTTCATTACATTTAATGACTTAGGCCACTATACTAAAGTACCCAGAAACCCTAGAGAAAAATTAAATATCATTATGATATCTAGATAGAAAGTTGGCCTATGATATTGTGCAAAGGATGGCAGTCTTAACTCATTTTTGCCAAAAAATGACTTAGGCCATTTTTGGAAAAATTGCCCCAATTTGATGCATCTTCACTTTTTTAATCATTTTTTTCCAATTCTATTACCTAAAGTTTTCTGTGAAAAGTTAATAAGACAGCAATGATTTCAGTAGTCAATATACATTTCTCTATAATTACAATAAATCCCGTGCAAGAATGATTCTTGTGGAAAGATATCTATCCCTATTCCCTACATCCAAAATGCCAAGAAATGTGAAAAAAATACGATAAGGGAAACTCATCAAAAAACAATTTTTTGTAACATGTTTAGGACATTTCTAATGTTTTATAAGAAGCCATGAAATCCCAAACATCTATAAAAATTAGAAACATAGCTTTATTATAGATAGCGTCCTTTTTATAGATAATTTATTGCCTGTTTATGAATTATTTTACAGAAAGATATCTATAGAGGTAAAAATAATGTAAATATCATAAAATGCATTACATGTACATGTATATCAAAATGTTTCTATGTTTTATATCTTATTCGAGTACAATAATCATTGCAAAAAATACACCCCCGAGTTTATAAAATGTCCAATTTTTATAAACTCATCATAAAACAAGGGTTTGTAATATTTCTGCAGTGCTAGAAGTAAAATCCCTTGAATAACAAATTGTACCCTCAACTACGGTCTCTCTCTAGCTAACGAGAGAAGGGGGGGGAGTGGTATGGTGACTTGTACTGCCACCTATTGGTATGAAGGCAAGATTTTCGAGTGGTGTATGAGGGTCTTGTTTGTTTATTGTTGAATATAGTCAAGGTTATGCTTATTTTTCTCATTTTGCAAACCAAACGTAGACACCCAACTTTTATCCAGACTACGCCACATGCATGAATAAAAATCTGTAAGTATACACAAAGCGTTTGATAACTAGTATTTGAGCGATAAACAGGAGGTTTGTGTTTCTATGGCCACTTTGTTCATGGTAAGCAATGCAATATCGGGGCTCTAATCCACAAACAGAAACGTTGACATAAACTCAACACAAGTGTCATTTGTAACAAAGTTTGATATTTAGAAGAATTATATTTGAAGAAAAGTAATTTCATTATAACTTATGCATTTGTTGTTTGTGATTACAGTTACAACTAAAGTGGCAAGAATCATGCCAAAGAGTGAATTTTGTGGACATGGTGACCAGCTTCTCAAGACAGTTCATTCCCTGTACAAACACGGACAGATGGTTGACGTAACTTTGCACTGCAGTGGTAAGGAGTACAAGGTTCATAGAGTGGTGCTAGCTGCCTACAGTTCTCACTTCTACAGACGATTTTTTGAGACATCAAATGAAGATGATAATATCAGCTTGGATGATGTGTGTTCTAATAACGAGTGCCTTAGTTTGCTGATAGACTTTATGTACACTGGGTTGCTGGATATTACTACAATCACAACAGACTTTGCAGAGCTAATCAACATTGCTCATGCTTTAGAAATTCACAAAGCGTTAGATTTTCTCCAGGATAAAGTCACAACAGAAAATCAAAATGCAACAAATGAAAATAGAGACAATTCCTCTATAAAAGTATCTAATTTACCTATCAAAGGTGAAGTTGACTGGGAACCAGATGAAAGTGATTTGGAAGAAGGAAAGGACGATGAAGAAGCTGATGATGATGATGATAATGATGCTGGCTCAGATTCTGATTTTGAAGAAGATGCAGATGATGAAAAGAAAGTTCCCGCTGGAAGAAAAGCAATACCAAAAGGAGATAAGATACCATGTGACATATGTGGTAAAAAACTGATGGTAAAGTCAATGCTTAGACATAAAGAAAATATGCATGACATCAGTGCCAGAAAGTATACTTGTAATATGTGTCAAGAAACCTTTCGCAAAAGGACATTACTGCAAGCTCATGAAGCTGAAGTTCATAGTGCATATTTGTGTAAAAGATGTGAAAAATTCTTCTTAACTATGAAAGAACTTAAAGAACACAAAGCCACCCATGAAAAAAGAGGTTTCAAATGCAAAGTATGTGTTAAAGTTTATCCTTCAAAAGCGAAACTTCAAATGCATGAACAAACTCATAGCTATGAGAAAATTTCCTGTGAGATTTGTGCTATGGAGTTTATGACCAAGCAAGGTTTTTTACAACATATGCAGGTACATGTTGGCGCAAAGTCATTTGTGTGCCCGCTTTGTTTCGATGCTTTTTTCTCTGAATCAGAGTTGAAATTACACACTGCAAACCATGCAGATGAAAAGTCATTCATGTGTCAATATTGTCCTAAAATTTTTACAAATAAAACCTCATGCATTTCTCACGAGATGATACACACAGGTGAAAAACCACATATATGTCAGATTTGCAACAAAGGATTTCGACTTAAACAGACACTGCGAGCCCACATAAGAGTACATACAGGGGAGCGTCCATTTGTTTGTGAGATTTGTTCCAAAGCGTTTAGAACCACTAAGTCACTCGGCAACCACCAAGCCACACATTCCACTGAAAAACGCTATCAGTGTGTCAGATGTTCAAAATTCTTTGCCAACTCTTCATATTTACGGCAACATATGCGGACTCATTCTGATATCAGACCTCATCAGTGCCAGTATTGCCCTAAAATGTTTCCAACTAAAGATAGGGTGAAAATACATGAAATGTGTCACACTGGAGAAAAACCTTTCGTTTGCAATGCGTGTGGTCAAGCATTTGCCAAAAAGTCCCATCTCAAAAGACATTCCCTTGTTCATACTGGGGAAAAGCCCTATATTTGTGACCACTGTGGTAAAGGCTTTACTCAAAGACATAATATGACTATACACAAATGCCCGGCTAACAATTTGACCAACTTTTGAGAACGGTTTTATCATTAGAAACTCCTTATTAGTCATTATCTTTGTGTACATGACTGGCACATCATGATTTTGGAATATTGGATGGTCTTCTAGTTATATAAAATTTGGTACGAATTGGATTTTTTATCATGTTTTTGAATGGCATGGTTGTATTTTATCTAAATTCTGATTGTTGCACAAATTACATCTCTTTCACTGTAAAACTGCGTTATCAATTACTATTTTTGACTTAAATCTAGTATTTATGCCTGATCAAGTTATGATTTTCAAAGCATCACAGAAGTTTCATTTGAATATATACGCCATCTAACAGAAATTATCATTAATAACTGATGTCAGATGAAAGATTTTTGTGAAAGTATAATGAGACGGTCGCACCTTCAGATGTCGCCCCTGAATTAGCTCCCTAACTTTACCTGGTTCTGCGCAATCTAGTTGAAAAGTTAGGTAGCTAAATCAAGAGCGACATTTGAAGGTGCGACCATCTCATTGTTGCTTTAAAGTTGGTTTGTAACGGTGAACCCTGCTTGTAAGTATTTTCAATTTGCAAAATGTACTTTTACAAAAATTAAATTTGTAAACTTTTACCTAGATGCTTGTATCTTATGATCATTAATTCAATTTCTTATCAAGAATTTAATAGATTAGCCACTTGCTTGTTCATTGATATGTTTTAGCAAATGAAGCAAGCACTGTTTCTCTAACCTTTGTAAAATAATATTTATTTCATTCTTTACTTTGAAATCTATAGATTGTTTTACACAATATAACAGTGGTGTTAGTAAAAAATCATACTATTTGCTGGCCAAAGCTAGATTTCTATTTTTTACAAAATACCTTTCAATTGTACATACCTTTTATAATGTTGATGTTATGTATCACCAACATTTTTGTCGTTTATGTTGTTTTTTGCTGTCTTATAATGGGGGCGGGATGGGATGTTGTGGTTTTATTCAACTCTCTTATATCATGTTTATATAATATCAGTGACCAAGATTTGCTTTTTGTAAACGGTACGAAAAATATATAGGGTCACTGATAATTCTAATTTGTTATGATTATTCTTAAATTATTGAATATGATCACGGTAAAAGAATTGTATTTTTGAGTATTTCTTTGAAATGATTTCTTACAAAATTAAAAATATTCTACTTGGACTATGAACTTTAACTGAAGATTCAAATAATCACTTTCATATGTATGTAAAATCACAGTAAATATGATCATTGGATGTAAGATATTTTAATATTCTGATGATGTGGTCTGTTTGTAGTAATTATGCTTGAGCCAATTCACTAGTCACTTTAAGAGAAGTCTTATAAGATAAGACGATTTTTATTTGCAAATGATAATACAAATTGTTAATAAGATAAGGAACAGAAGTATTAAAAATACCTTTTTAGGTCTATTATAAATTCATGGAAAAAAATTGTAACATTAATTTATGGTAAAAATTAATATATATCTTATATGATTCAAACGGATACAAATTTAATAGATGATAATTACATTGAACAAATAAAAGCTTTCATATTTTTCTTGAAATCAGTTTGTGATGTTATGTGTTTTAGTGGTGAAGGGAGTTTATTGGAAAAGAATGGTGCTTGAAACGAAAAGGATTTTTCAAATATGGTTAGTGGTGGAAAGGCTAGCCTATTCTAAAGTTCTTTAGGGTAGTTCCTTTAATCTTCCCATGACCAAAGTACACATACTAAGTCACATGGGTATTTTAATGAAGCCTAACCTGATAGTGACTTTGTATTTTCTTCTAAGCTCAACTCCATTTAAGGGTACTAAATAAATTCCCATCTATTCTATACTACTCAAAATTATTCAACTTTGTTGGTCAATATTAGTCAATAATATACTCCTATTTTCACTTGTAAACTATGTCAATATTGTCTGAGTGCATATTGGCAGATATGGTATGGTTAGGGAAAAAACATGATATGTATGGATAACTATGTCCCTTTTTTAGTTCTAAAAACCCATTTTGCTTTTCAAGGGAACAATAAAATGCTTACACTGTATTGATAGAACTAAAATGCTGCAAGATTATGCTATCATGTGTACAAGAATCAAATTCCACTACTTTATTAGAAAAGTAAATGATTTGATATTTTCACTTGCTTCTATATAAAAGACAGAATTAATTCAAATTTATGTGGAGATAGTTGGTGATCTAATGTTATTACTTAATATGATATGATGGCTTTAATCAAGCACAAACTATACCTACACATTATGGTAGTATGTTTTTAAATACATGTATCCTCTGCCCATTTTTATCACCTTATGTTCAAAGTCCCTTTCTCACTGTGCATGTAAATGCAAAGTTCGCTGCTATTTATAAGGTCTGAAAATATGTGTACCATATTTGTCTCTTATATATTAAGTAAGTTATATGCAGTGAAACATTTTAATGTTGGCTCAGTGACCAAGCATGCGCTTAAAGATCAGAGGGTTCGCCATGCCCTATGTTTGTGTCCTTGGGACAGAAGGAGTGTAACATATCAAATTCAAACTGCTTCGCCCCTCAAGCATTGATACTGATAGTGATTATTTAATATTTTAACTAATTCACTACTATTATATTATTCTTTGGCTATCTGATGATGAAGCAAAAGTTGCATTGTGAACAAAAATAACAAAGTATCAAAGGCAAATCCAGAGAGAGTTTGTTCAACAACCCCCACTCTCTTTATCCTCTAATTATGTAGTCTATATATTGAAAATAAGATAGGTTTAACCACTTTGATATGTGTATAGAAAGTGATCTTTATTGCCCATAGGACACCAGGTGTCAGTCACTGTTCAATATTACCATGAACAATGGAAAAAAGTACATACTATAAATAACATATATATCTTTGATAGAGCCTGGAGGTGCTCCCACAGCAAGGTTTTACTTCTTTTTATGTATTCAGGAAAGGGGCTCTCTAAAAATAAACACTCTAGTTGGTTGAAACCTTGACATGCATGACACCTTGTGTGAATCAGCAATATGAGACATTTCCTCCAGAAGTCTTGCAACTTGTATGTCTCCAGTCAACGCATTTCAGCATTTAGTGTCAAAGATAATCTATCAAAATTTGGATATACTTTACAGCAAGGAAGACTGTCTAGTAAGAAAACTGAACAATGTTGTTATAATTATATTACAGTATTCCCAGAGAGCCAATTCAGAGTCAATTGACTCATTAAAGAGAGTCCAGCCCTATGTATTATTCTAGCTGCCAAAAAGAGTCAACTGACCGACATGAATGAGTAGAAGTGTCTTCCCCAAGAGTCAAACTGTCAAGGAGTCCAGCACTTTGATGAGTTAGTTCTATTTTTGGGGAAGTCACATTTACTCCTGAACTTGGAGAAGTCACTTTTATTCAACTTAGTTGGTCATTTGACTCTCTTTGACAGCTGAACTGTAACATAGGTCTGGACTCCCTTTTATGAGTCGATTGACTCTGAGTTGGCTCTCTGTGGTGTATAACATGGGTATTCAGTCCATACTCCAAATGTCTGTGACCTGGTATACCAGACCAGTTTTCCCATTCAGTACAATGTTATTTGATATTGTGGTTAAGACATTTGGAGTAAGGAGTGTATTGAGTCGGTATAGTTATGATTCATAACCTAGATTCGGAATCTGTGCTTTCAAATCCCAGGGAAGAGACCTAGAGAGTGGGGAAGACCTTGAATGTAAAATGTCATATTTGTAATTAGATATTATTCGTAGAACTTGATAAATATTAAAATAAGAAATTCAATTTAAAGGGATTAGAACTAGATTCAGTGGCCGATCGAGGAACTCTTCCACCTAGCTTCTAGACCAGCTTTTTCTTTTGTATTTCCCGGGGATAGGCTTCAACTCTCTGCTAACTCTCATCCTATAATTCCGAGTTTCTACGAGAGAGTGCTTCCGTTCAGGGTAATTATGACGTTACCGACTTTACTCAAGGGTGATCACTTTCTAAGGATATTTTTTTCTTTTTATTTGCAAGTACTCTGCAGTGGATTTAGTGTAGTATGTATACCAAATGCTTGCTTTTTAAAATTATGCCAATGAGTATTTATATAAGTTAATTAAGTTCTATCTGTACTCATTGATTGAATGGGTATACTTATAATACTGCTATTACTAGTTTGTGTTCACACTTTTTTTTTAACGTATCAGTTTAATTAAGTTGCTCTTTGCCCTTGTGTTGAATAATGCACCAAGGATATTAATATTATGTCAAGGTTATATCTACTATTTATTGATTCTACTCGCTGGTCGAACAGATTTAGGTAGCAGGAATCCTGCCGAATAATTTACTATGTACAAAACCACCAGGTGGCCCTCCATTCTTATATATATATTTTCTACACATAACAAATTCAAAATCCTTCAAAAGTTGTAATAGAAGTTAGATTGTACAATCTATCACAGCCACAAAGAAGAAAAATAGTGTATTCTATTTAGACCATGCATTAGTACTGGACAAGTATAGAACGTTGCTACATTTATTTCAATCATTTCTATGTCCTAACTAGCTATAGGTCTATACTATAGGTCACACATGATGATTTTCTATCAATATTTCTTTTCAGCTTTAACTAGCTTATACCACCATAATTTGTGCAGTGTTAATTCCCCACATCATACAGAAAGGAGAAACATGGCAGATTCGGCAAGAGGTATATTTTTCATTTCACTTGATTTATTTTTCCTGTGTGGTGGTTAGTTGAAAGAACAATGTATAACTATAAGGATAATCATTGTCATTTCAACCTTATCCCATAAAAAAACACAAAGCATGGTGAATTTTTATACAGAAATGATAAAGTATCTGATTGTGACATATTCATCATCAGGGTATTAGCCTATACTGCAGAAAAATCGACAGAAAAAATTCTGTCGACTTTGGGTGGGATTCGAACCCACGACCTTAGGGTTATGGGCCCACAATACCCTGATGATGAATATGTAATATAATTTGAAATGCTGTAGTTCAGGTCTTATTTATTCATCTGATTGTTAGTTCAAGCATGTTGTATTTGTTTACACATCAGAGTAGAATTTTATTTTGTCTTGTTCTGTCAGGTGTATTAAAAACCACGTGCCCCACCCTTTCCCCTGAAAAAACATCCCAAAAACCCTGTCAACATAAAAGCACTTTTCAGATTACCAAGAATTCATCCATCCACAATTTTTTTTTGAGCATGTTCAGATTTTTATGAAATTTCATTCTGTTTTTCTTTATAGGCTCTGCATTTCACAAAGCTGAAACAGACAAGTTTTTAAAAGAGTTGTTTGAAATCATTCACCAAGATGCTTTAGTGAAAGGTACTGACAGAAAAACCAAAGTCATAGAATTTGTGCACCCTGCTGATTTAGAAGTAAGGCTGAAAAAATGAAAATGAAAGTGATTTAACTTTAAAGGTCTACCATAATAGAAATCTTTGTCTTAAGACAATAAGTGATCTAGTGCAATGCGCACAGCTTCATCGATGGGATTATGTTTTTGTTTTTGTGTAAGGATTTAGACAGGATGTAATCTGAATGTTTAAAAAGACATAAATGTACATTAAGCGTTTTTTTTTATATTTTTTAGAAAAAAATGGAAATGGAAGTTAGTGCTGATGGTGTTGGGAACCAAAAGTTTCTGGAGCTTTGCAAGAAAACAGTACAGTATAGTGTTCAAACTGGACATGCAAGATTTTTCAATCAACTTTATTCTGGAAGAGATCTGTATGGAACTGCTGCAGCGCTCCTGATGGAGGCTTTGAACACTAATGAGTAAGAATGATATTATTTTTGTGTAGATTCATCTAACTAGTTTAATCATAGTCAAACACATTAGATCAGATTGACGAAGATCACAGTAGTGATTGAAGGCTTATGGCGAGTTAAAACAATTAACCATGCAGTCAAAAGTTTAATTTGTTTGACTAAGAAGGATAATATTGAATACTAGAGGGGGTGTGGGTGAGGGATTCTTTGAGACTTCACCCTTTTGAATTGTTTGGGACTTGGGATTTACAGATATATTATCCTGGGATCTGGGATTTACTTGTTCTCTGGGTATTAGAAAAGAGATATAGACACTCTGAATCATGAAACTAAAGGTAAGAATTGGCTCTTAAAGATGTTTTTTTTGGTGTGTTTTTTGTATCTTAAAAAACTGTACAAGTAGATTCAACGTTTTCAACAAAAAACTGCTTTTTTATTTATTTGGAGATACGCTTATAGCTAAGGGGGCCCTGCTTTTCATTTATTCAAATATTCAAATTTGTTTAATATAGATTCAAAGATTTAAGCAAATTTTGTAATCTATCAAATTCTTTGTTTCTGTAACAGGCATACATATGAAGTTGCACCAGTATTTACAGTGGCAGAAAATTTTATTTTCAAAAAAATGGTGAAATTGCTTGGTTATAAACAAGGTGATGGAGTCTTTCTCCCAGGTAAAGTATTGTTCAGACCAGTTTTTTCTTATTTAAATAACTGATATTTCACATGCAAAAATAAAATAAAATAAAATATATATTCATGAGTGTTCCATGCTAATCAAAACAGAGTTAATTTTTGGCTATGCTGGCCAATTTTTCATGCCAAATAATCAAATTGGAATGGCCTTACCTTCATATAGTAATACATTATGATCTTTTATTTTAAATTCTCTGAGAAAGCATACTGTTATTTTAACACCAGCTAATGATTTGTTGTATCAAGAACATTTAAAAAAAATGAAACTTAAATCTAGAATATTAATCATCGGACTAATGATGAATCTATTGATTTTGTTTTGTTTTGTAAAGGTGGATCTATGGCAAATTTGATGGCTCTTAATCTTGCAAGATATAACCTCAATAAAGAATTGAAACAAAAGGGACATTTTGGCTCCAAACGACTAGATATTTTTGTCTCTGAAAGTGTAAGTTATACCTTTTAGTTCTTTTTTTTTATTGAAATAAAAGATCATTTTAAAAACTGGAGAACATTTTGATATCTCTTTGCTTGAATGGAAATAAATGTATGGGAAATTTAAAGAATTTTTTAAAATGCAATTTTTTGTTTCTATAGAAGATATAAAATATCAAAATTAATTTCAGTGGAAACTAAGATCCCTATATTTTTTTGAAAAAAAATCTTAAGCATTTTTTGGGGTCATCTTTAGTATAAAGAAATCACTTGTTTTAATATTTTGAATAAAAGTAAAACATGTACGCATTTTTTATTCTTAATCTTTTTTTCTTTCTAGTCACATTATTCTACCAAGAAAGGTGCAGCCTTTATGGGTTTTGGCACAGACAGTGTGATTCCTGTTAAGACAGATGACTTGGGGAGGATGTGTCCTAAAGATTTAGAAGTTAAAATCAATGAATCCATCAAAAATGTGAGTGGTGAAATGAATACTTTGCTGATGAAATCTTTAGCTTCCATTCTCGTAAAATTCAGGGTGTGATTTGACTTCTGGTCCACTGGTCTGAGCCCAGTGTTTTCCTTTCTGGTTTGGCTGGGATCTGAACCAGATGGTCAGGCTGTCATGTTCAATTTTTAAAAAAAAAAATTCACCCTGAAAATGTATTATAGAATTATAAAAAAGGATGGAATTAGTTGCTATTTATTTGAAATTTATTTTAAAAATATTGAAAAGGATGAAATTTACATGTATATTTTTTTTTTCAAATTTCATTTAAGGGATCGGTTCCAATGGCTGTGGTAGCAACCTCTGGTACAACAGTGTTGGGAGCTTATGATCCTCTGGAACCTATAGCAGATGTATGTGGAAAGCACAAATTGTGGCTTCATGTTGATGTAAGTTAAAATAGTCTTGATAATAAAAAGATAGAATTAAATGATCAAAGCATGTCTAAAAATGTAGTTTTGATGAATCCTTTTTGATAGATTTGTTATTGATCACATTTCTTACCCAATTGAAAACATCTTTACAATTTTTCATAGGCTGCATGGGGTGGTGGAGTTATTCATTCAAAGAAGCACAGACATCTTATGAAGGGCATCGAGAGGTATGGGTATTTCTATGTCCAGTTTATTCTAGGAGCTCTTGGGTAGCAAATGAATCCTTTCAAATTTTGCATGTTTTATCTTTGGGTGGAACTAATAGTAATGTATCAACCATACACAATATGCTAAGTCATAAAGTATGAATGGATTTGGCTGACCCCCATGATCTGTAATTTTTGGATTTTGCCTGGTTTTCTCTTTCGGAGCCTTTTAATCGTTTTTGGTCTCTCTTTCCACTGCTCTAACAGAGCTAGTGTGCTATGGCCTTAAAGTGCAGGCACTTTTTACACCAGTTGCTTTAAGAGTTTCTTGGATAAAGTATAGGGTAGTGGTATACCAATTCCTCATCTTTGGTGCAAGTAAATACTTTAAAGCTCTCCTTATCCATACTGGGATAATGCATGTACTATGAATTTCCTTTGGTGGGGAGGGGGCTATTTTTTCCTGCACCGCAATTCACCCATCTCTTCTCTTTAATCTTACAGAACTGATTCCATTTTATACAACTTTCACAAAATGCTAGCAGCACCATTGCAGACTACAGCTTTTGTTACAAGTCATGAGTCAATCCTCAAGGAATGCAATGGGTTAGGAGCCACTTATCTATTCCAACAAGATAAATTCTACGATGTCAGTTATGACACAGGTTAGTAACATCTATTTCAAACATAACACTCAATGGGATACCAGCACAGATTGTGCTGATAATTCACCAGTTATGCGCAATGGAAAATAAAAAATTAATTGGCTTTATTTCTGAAGGAAAAGAGCAAGCACATGTTTTATTCCTGCCACTATAACTTGTTTTCAAACTCCTCAGATATATAGAGCATTGGACAAAGTTAGGCGCATTAATGTACCACACACATAATCTTTTACTTTGGAAATAAAGCCTACTTATCGTCTTGATTGCGCATGGGCCGTGAATAATCAGCAGAGTTGCCATCATCTCATTGTGCCAGTACCCCATTTAGGGCAAAACTATGTAAAGAAACCAACAGTAATAACTCACAGGTTTACATTCTATATTATGCTTCTGACATTCCTAGAAATCTTTGACTATGGCTGTGGTTAGACACACCTTTTTCTAATAGGTTGAAATCGATCTAAATTGGTTTAAACCTCTGAAAAAGGGTTTAAAACAATTTTAAATTGTTAGCGAAATTTGTTACAAAGTGTGTCTGGAAGCAAATCTAATCCAAATGAATAAGTCAAAAAGGGGATTAAATTGATTCAAAAAGTGTGTCTATAAACCACAGCTTTTGCCATTTTAGGGACCAAAATCTAAGTCTTTATCATTATTCTGGCTTAATAATTCCTTTTAAAGTTGTATTCATACTGTTTATACCCATATTAGGAGATAAAACCATTCAATGTGGCCGTAAAGGGGATGCCTTTAAAGTATGGATGATGTGGAAAGGTCACGGTGACAAAGGAATGGAAGCCATTGTTGACAATGCTTTTGATAATGCCAAGTAAGAGTGCTCCATCTTTGTGAAATCTTCAGTCCAATACTACTAGATGTATAACAAGTATCAACTGAACAAATTAGGCATATTTTAAAAATCTAAATTCATTTTTGCCCAATTTTTCCATTTTTGATAGCTAGTATGTTGAAAAATTATAGTTTTATTTGATCATTTTTTTACAGGCAAAAACATCAACAGTATAGTTCTTTATCCTGAATTAAAACTTATTGTTTTATAATTCTTCTCTTTCAGATATCTAACAGAAAAAATGAAAGCTACTGATGGTTTTCAAATAGTGCAACCAGAGGTAAAAACATTTTTCATTATTATCAAAGTCGCAAAAATTTAAAGTACATGTATAAGAAAATAAGAACACAAGGCAAGGCTTGATTGATTGATTGATTGATTTATTCAGCAAATGTCATAAATACAAAAATAAACAGTGTATAGTAGTGTGATGCCTTTAAGGCCTCGTGAGGGTCTAATTACTTTTTTTGATATACACTTACATATGTCCCAAATAATCATTTTCTTTAAAAGATAATGCTATAAAAGTATATATTTTTAGCTTTAGGACAT
>JAVSBT010070665.1:0-16537 GCA_033118115.1 Pharyngocirrus eroticus
AATGTTCTTGCAATTTTACTCCTACTAGACTTATTTCAAATCAATTTTATTTACAACCTAACAATCAGATTTTGATAACAATAAAAAGTTATTTCTTTCAATTCTTACCTTTAGTAATAGCTGATATTTCATAATTCTTTGCACCGGCTTGATAAGAAGGTCTGGTATTTGCAGACGATGAACAAATTTTGTGCTTGCCATCTTTTGTCTGATTTCCTCAAAGAAATCTATGTATTCTGCAACAATATATTCTGATTTGGGTTTATTTTCACAGTATTTTACATACATATAGAGCCTTTTCTCCTGTAAGAACATAAAAAGAATACATTTTTTTATTATATGTACTGTCATTCCAATTTTTAAAGATAAAAGCATAAATAAAACCAATGACAAAAAGGTAAGATCCACAAACAAAGCATATTACACAGCATTACAAATCATTTATTAGCCAAACATACAATTTAAAACCAAATCTATGCTTTCCATTCATGTAGAAAGAATTGAATATCATTCAACCTTTGTTCAATCAATGTATTGGCCTTTTCTTTCACCTATTTACTTGTATTATAAACATGACATTTTCTTTGAATTGTCACTGTTCATTAGAATATTTTTTCCATGAAACTGTTTATTCTAAGTGGAGCCCATTGTCTCCAATTCCAGTGGCTGTAAATTGCCACACCCATTTACATGTAATTTCACAATTTAAAGCATTCAATTAACAAGAGAATGTCTGGCTTGATTTATGACACACTAATGAAAGTAAAAAAATGGCTTTGGTTAGACACACTTTTGGAAACGATTAAATCTCCTTTTTTAAACTGTTGTGGAATTTATTGACTTATTAATTTGTATTGAATTTGCTTCCAGACAGACACACTTTTGGAATCCTATATCAATATGTTGTAGTTTGACACACATTTTAACCCAAGGGATTTATCCGAAATTGGAAAAAAAGGGTTTTTAATTGATTTTGGAAGTGTGTCTAACCACAGCTATTGTTGCAATGAAGGTATATGCTAAATACTAGGGTAGAATAACTGAAGATTGTTCATTCTTTTGTAATTTGATTCACAAAGTTAAAAGCCTGGGGCCAGTTTCAATTGACTACTTAAGTCTGACTTATCTCTCAAAATGAACATATCTTTAAAGTTTGACTAAAAGTGTGTGTTATTTGATTGCTGAATTAAAGGCTTAGTCCAACATAAAACTTAAGTAGTCAATTGAAACTGGCCCCAGTAGTTAAGCATTAGTTTTACCCTTTTAACATAATGGATGGATTAACAACTAACTTGCTGTGTAGGTGTCTTAATCCATTAAAGTAATGTTTTACTATAGATGTCTTTCGCAACAACACTACATTGACAGTAGTAATTAGAATAATGCACCTGAATATTATGGGGATATTTACACCCAAACATAACATAATTATTGTGTTAACCCTAAAAACATCAGCACCTAGTAGGAGGTGCTTTGAAAGTCAAAGCAATCAAGCCTTATGATATTCCATAATTTTCTATGCATGATTGTTACTGTCAGGTAATTATCCCCCATGTTATGAATTAGAGAGAAATACAAGCATCCACTTACATATCTAATGAATATGCTGCCTATCCTGTCTGGCTCATCAGCACATTTTTCTATTTCTGTTTGGAAGGTTCTGAAATTAGAAAAGAATGGAGTTAAAAATGTATCAAATCCCTCATATCATGGAAATTTTAATTCTACAGGTTTTTGCATCTAAAGAAATGTCGTGTTTTTTTCTTTTGTTAAAAGACTACAACTTCCAGTGTGTATTTGCCTCTCATTTCCTTCTTGCTACACAAATATACTTACAAATCTATATAAGAAATTATACTTTTATGAAAATACTGATCTATGGGAAATGTCATTCCACTGTTACACTCAGTTCTATATTCTTCATTAAAAATACTTATGATATAACATTCTAATCACCATGGCAATAGCATCGACAAAAGATGCCAGTGTCAATGACAGCCAATTATTTGTGTAACAAAATCAGATTTTTAGTGTCTTACTCTTTATGCCAGTCATAGATTTGATGGATATTTCCAAAGACCATTTTTTCTTTTCCTTCCATTCCATCAGGCAAAGTATTCTGTTTTAGCTCTTCCATATAACCCTGTAACATGACAAATTGTAAATATATCATTCATGAATATCACAAGAACGACTCTTTTGTATCTGTATCATAATTTCATCACTACTTGAGTGTAAACAATCACTGCAAATATCCAATCTACAGGAATCCAACAGAATTTGTTTTCCTGTTACAGGATATCAATCTTCCATATCTTTCACTATTTGTATGGAAAAGCAAAATAAACTTACCTCTACTATAATACCAAGATCTCGGACATAATCTTTCTCTGTTTCTATCAATTCTACTATCACAAATCTGAAGAGAAAATAAGAATTTCCATCAAAATCTCTTCTTATCATAAAACAATTACATGTATGAGTAACTGTAAATATAATAGTAGATTTGAAAGCAAAACTTTCCTTACGCACAGTATGTATATAAAGTAATGATAAAGTCCAACAAAAAAGATATGCGGTTTGAGTACAAACATGTACATAAAATGTTTGATCTTACAATATGAAAAATAACTATGTATATGTCACATTTATGTCTGTAATTCACATTTACATAGATTCTTTTGGATTTTTTTTTACAGCCTATGGACCTATCCCAACGGTTTTGAGAAAAGAGTTTAATAATCCTTTTTAAAAGATTTGGTTAGGCTGGTCACATGTGCATTGGGAAGATCACAATGAGGTGATGTTAAAAAAAGGAAATGACCTGCAATCAATGACTTACTCTCTTTTATGTAAATACTTTTGTTTGATTGCCTCTTCCGAATCTTCTAATTCTGAGGCTGAGGGACCAGAGTCCCCACCTTCTGCGTTATCTTCCTGACCACTGGTACTTTCATTAGGGTCTGAGCCTTGACTCTCAGATTGCTGAAGGGAAAATAACGACAAAAAAATAATTAGCTTTCCATCTATGATAAGTATAAAATCTCATACCATTAGCCTTTTGATTTTTGTCTGTTTAAATGTTTTGCATACATACAAGTCACGAGAACACCTTGAAATTAGACTCCTTATGAGACTGATTGTTACCATGGTAAAAAAATTAATTGAAGAATAAAATAGAAGACATTTGGTGAAATAACCAGGCTTCAATAATCAGCTAGGCAGAGCAACAGGTAGCAGAAACAAGTGTAACACAATGATCTATAGACAATAGCTTCAATAGCATTTACATGAATACCATAAATAGAACTAAATAAAAGATAGCATGTTATTGTATACGAAGAACTAGATACAAATTATGAGTAGCAGCAACATTAATTAAATCATTTAAAAACAAAAGAAAATACCCTCACCATTCTGTTTTTCACCATGGATTCAATTTCCTGAGCCAAATCCATATTTGATGGATTTGTAGTATTAGCATCCCCTGTGTTCTTGAGGGACAGGGTTGATGACTGATTGGGAAATAAGATAAACAATTATTAAAAAAAGTATAAAACTAGAAGATTACAACTTGAACATGATTTTGAATTCACTGTCAATTCTAATACGATGCTGGACATTGCAAATCACTATAATTGATCTTCCCATGTAATACCAAAATGTTATCCTCTTGGACCAAAAAGTTTATAATTTGGTCATTTGTAGCCAAAAATGTACTGTCCTTTTGAAATAATGATACTATTAATACAACCAAATCAAGCAATAATTACACAAAACTTAACATATTTACAACACATATACATGTATATCAAAATGATTACAAATAAGAGATATCTTTCGTAAATTGTAACTGTTTTTGAATCAATATTTCTAGCATATATAAAGCCACATCCATGTCTTAATACACTGAAGTCTTACCAATTTTGCATGGACATCTTCTGTTGAATCCGGCTGGGAAGGAATTGCTGGTATATGGAGTTCTTCCATAGGTTTAGGCATCTCGATTTGGATGTCATCTTCCTCTAGCACTTCCTCTGTCCCATTCATTTCACTTGACTTCTCTGTGTCGCCACCCAGTTCCACATCTTTTGGAGGTTGGTGTGTGATAGGCGTAACCGTTGCATTTGTACTTGCGTTGGTTTCTGGTGTCTCCACCCTCTCCTAATAGAAAAGAAGAAAGAAAAAGGAGTGGTGAAAATTCAGTCATAGACAGTCATAGCCTTGAAATCCCTAAAATGCAAAAGGAGATCCTGTTTTGTTTTTATCACCTGAATTGTCAGAACACTTCCATGTTTACCTCTTGATTCACTGAATGAACCTTCTTTTGAAATATAATGCCTGTTGTGAACTTTTTACCCAAATCCCTGATTGCCACCATTATCTAGACACTCAAATGACATATAATTCACAAATTGTCACACCCAAATTTTGATTAAATAACTCTCCTGCAAGATTTCGTAACTCTTGTTTCCAAAGCTGATATAAAGCCTTCAATATACCCTTGTTTCTAGATTGGTTTAAAATTGTATCCATTTACATACAATCTTAAAAATGTATGCAAACAGACTCTGCAATTCAAATATTTTGAGACCAAACTCTAACTTATTACAATAAATCTTGTGTACATGTTTCTTTTCTAACATTATCAAATCATAACGTTTCACTTAAAATCTTCAAGCTTCTTCAGGTAAGATTGAAAAAAAGAAATGACATTTTAGCTTTATATATATAATATCAAATGAAATCAAATAGAACTTGTCTCATATGACTAATAACAAGTGTAAGCATAAAGGCTTAAAAATAGTATATACACTACAGCTAATCATACAGTTTTGTATGTACCTAGAACTACCTTTTTTAGTGATGTATTCCTGTACAGGGTTTTCTTCTTTAAACAAATACACAAAGTATCCAAAATCCAGGACATGATTAGCAAATATCTAGTACTTATTCAATAAATGTTGTCTGAATCCACAGGATGGCAAAACATATGAAAATATGGTGCATCACAAACAAGTCGTATAATCCATGATTTCCAGTGTCCTTCATATTCACAGTCCTATTCAACAGTTCTGTACAGCTTTTATGTTAGACCAACATAGGATGTAAATATAACGATATATGAAGTTATAGGGCGATAATTGTCTAATATTAGAGGCCTCATCTATTGTTAAACTAAATTTGTTGATTGGAAAGTGATTAAATAATTGACCACCTGACTGATTAACAGATAAGTGTTGCACTATAGACTAACTGATCAGTTTAATGTTACTACTGACGTAAAAGTTCTTTTATCTATCGTCATAAATCCCTTTTATTTTATAACCTGTCGCAAAAAAAAACCTTGGTCACTATTGAAAATACATATTCTAAAGGCAGAAAGATGTAATTAAAACCACATTCCTCGTTCAATCATAAATCATAAATTTCATCTGTCCATGTATCAAAAATCAACAACAAGCAACTGTTGAACAGAATGTGAGTTACAAACAAAATCAGACGTAGATATACAATCAAATCAGAAAAAGAGGATTCAAGTTCAAAAACAAACAAATCTTTGTCTGGTGGAGTGTAGAATGCATTACCTGTCCATGTTTCTTGCGTCTACACATACAGATGAGGTGAAATACTCCTATCTCATATCCAACCATGGGTGTGCTACTCATATCTGGGACAAGATTTAGAGACAATTAAAAGAAACAAAAACAGGCAGGGCTGAAAAGTCCTACGTCTTCTTTCTTTCCCAAATGAAGCTTTTGTATTTTTAATAGTGTCCAATCATTTTTGTCTCAATCTAATCTTTATAGATTTTTTTCCCTTGGTACTCTTCTTTCCATTGGCTATCGCTTGAAATTGAGATATATGCAAGAACTTTTTTAAGTACATAAGATATTCCTAAAAATGATGATCCAACATCAGACACAGAGTCATCCTACACATTTTTTAAAAAAAATCATGACTAGTTCACATTTTGACCAGTGATGGTTTGTAGAGATTCGTTTAGGGTGTGGTCAAGCAATAAAATGTTTTTTCCAACCTAGAAATCATGTAACAATTCATTATTCTTAATGTCTGCAAATGAAAAACAATTAAGAATGACTGGCACAGCCCAAGTTTTATGTAATGAGTCTAAAGATACAATAATTAGTACTTGTATGCCATTCTAACAGTGAATGAATCTACAGTTAAACAAAATGTGTTTTTGAAGTTTTTTAGAATAATATTCTTTGAAGTCAACAGGCAACTTAGAAAACTATATAACAAAAATTTTCACTCAAATTTCACTGAACATTTTAATGTTTAGATCACAAAAATTATCAGTAGAATTAATCCAAAATCACAGAGTGGAAGTGGAAGCATATCTCATCCAAGACATTCCGTCAGGTTTAATTCCTCATTGCTCTCCCCTAAGGTTTTATTCACATGTGTAATCCTGTCGTACGCTGAGAATGTGAGAACACCTGACTTCTCGTCTCTTCACCTTTTATGATTCACAGGTGAACACATCAGATTAGAATCATGATGTTTAATATGACAGTCAATGTGCCGCTGTTTTTTAAATACAATGCCACTCATCTAATGCTTCAAGCAGTAGATTACTTTCATCAACGAAAGTGAATATACGTCAAACTATGGCAGGAAAATATATTGTATTAATGGCCTTCTAGCCATTTCTTCAATTCTAATCAATAGTCAATATAATGACAAACACATTATTTGTCCCCGTTATACAAAACCATACATTTTTCTAGACTTGAGCATGACAAAAACTCATCTAGATGACAGATGTACAAACACTTCTATCCTAAGTAAGCCTAGCAAGAACTCTTCGTATGGCAATTGCAAACAAACCTAACTACTTGCCTCTTTCAAAACATAAGAAAAAATTCAACATTCAATCTAATATTAATTAAATGCAACACTTTATCTGTTAATTCAGATGTTGAAATTACTATAGGTTGGATTCAAAGATATTGGATCCAAAATGCCATGTTAGCAATCTCTTTCATTTTATACTAGAAACAAGCCTAGTATAAAATGAAAATCTTGTAAAACTTGACCAAACCCATTGACTTGTTGCTCAGGAGGTCCTCTTCATTTACATAGTATTTCAAATACATGTAACATTTTTAAAACACTTTGTGTTACCACACAAGATTAATGTTGATTATTCTCAAATTCCATCAAGTAAAGGTGTGTTGCAAACGGTTTCTCCATGTATGTATTACACATATCCCTGTTCTGTAAACCCGGACTAATATAATCGTACACCACTAGGCTTGTCAGTGTCACACATGAGTGACCCAGTTCTCTACCCGTTGATTCAAAGGACCAAGTGACTGTCCACCAATGTCCTCCTATTCATTCAATTGGAGCTATAAATCTTTACTGCCACATTCTAATGATTCAATGTAGTGATTTTGTATGTTAGTGTTATCTCACATACACACATATCAATTACAAAGCACCATGCCCTGTGACTGTGGCCTAATCTCAGCCTTTTGGTTCAGTAATAAATATGCTCTAATTGCTGGATCAGATTGAGCAACTATCCCACTCGTTTTATCACACTTTCAGGCTAGAACATTCCACATTAGTTTGCCAAGTACATATGAAAATAAAAATCATATCTGACAACTGTTCATCAGGCATATGTCCTTATTGGTTTTACACTTATTTTTGCTCTTTTTTATTTTGGCACACATTCAAGACTATTTAAAGAAATAAGGTCTTAACTAACTACTAAGGAACTTACAATTTACATGGGAAATGTTTGTGAGGATATCATTTTTGAAAAGTGTTATTTTTATTTGTAATCTCTGTGATACTGTGGATTTGATATTTATGTAATTAGAATTTGAAAGAATTTAACTAGATAAATGAACATGTAAGTCCTGAACTGCAGAATTTCTTATATATTACTTATAGTGAATATGTAAAACAACTAGATATACTGTAGCTATACAGGTAATTATTGTTGTATCATGTTGAAATTTGTATCACCTGAATATGACTTTCGATCTATCTATTTCATACAATTTTTTTCCAGCACTTTTTACTGTACCTTATATTTGGTTGCTAAGTGACAAAATGAGAAACGCTTTCTATCCAATCTATTTTCGACATATGATAATGTTACATCAACCATCAATTCTTTCTTAAGAAGGCTAATCACATATCACATATTATGTCTTTTACAGGTAATATACAATGTCTGCAGAACAAAGGTAGGTTAAAGGTATGTTACAAAGTGAAAATAAAGGTATGTTTTAATGATCTCAAAATGTGATCTTTAATTATAGCCCAATGATGAATCAGTCATTGGTGGTGAGTATATCTATATTACTTAACTAGGCCTGAAAAGTCTGAGTTTCTGTTGATATTTTTTTCCCAAATTTATGGACTTCATCTAAAATGTTAACTGTTTCAGGGAATTTTAAGATGGACCAGCTCTTATTATCATCCAGTTCGTCTAAAATTTCCAAGTTGTAATAAATCCAATGCCTCATTGCATTATCTTTGTCATTGGTATTATGGACACAGCTACCTAGATAGTACTGCCATCTTGATGAAGAAATAAACCATGTACGTAAAATGACTAAAAAAACTAATGAACTAAGATACATTCAATATAAAATATTAAAACATGACTACAAACCGCAAAGCTACACCTGCCTTGTCAAGGATATCACATAAGGAAAGGCACAGAAGTAAAGGATATCTGTAAAGTTTAGTGTATATACATTTACCAAATGGCTTATTTTCTTCACAGTCTTATTAAGCCCTAGTCACAAAGACTAAAGCATCTCATCAAATTATTGAGGGAGAATAAGCTGTAATATATTCTCTTGGCCTCTAAACATTCCATTTGGTCCAGCATTGTTGGCCCCAACAAGATATCAACCGGTTGAGAGCCCAAACTTGATTTCAAGATTATATTGCCGTATTCATATTCATTGCCAAATTATCACATCAGCTGGATCATTGGGGCCATAGAAATAATTTCTGGGAGAGTATTTTTACTGTCCACTAGATGGAGTTATTGAGTATCACTTCACTTTATATACAGCAAGAATTCATGCAGTCAAACCCAAATGGTGTTTGCAATGCTGAAAATTGAATAAACAATGAACATACTCATAAACTTACATGTATACAACAGGAGGAACTTTTACACATATTTAAAATATGAATGGTTTACAAAACAACTTATACTTCTACTACCACAAAACCAAAATGACAATGTTGTTTGGGGAAAAAAATAAGACCTACAATATTTTGTAAAAATACCTGCTTTTTAGACACCAGAAAAGCTTATTGTAATCAAAATGGTCTGCAAAGTAACGTTACCCAGGTCAGGGAGAACATATTAATTTCCCTAAAACTGTCTAATATCTAGAACACAATCACAACACTCAATGAAATTCAGATATAGATAATCCTCTTCTTTTCGGTATACGTATGTATACATCAAACTTCAATTACAAGCTTAAATTTAAAATACATACTGTACAACCTCACTGCCTTTTATTCTTTTCTCAAACAATTCTTACTAGAAGTCATATGCTCGTCCCCTCTCATATCTTGCTTACAAAATGCATTACAATTTGAGAAAAGAATTGCAAAATGTTGCAATCATAAATATATACAATATTTCACAAGTCACAAACTATTCTACCATACAGACAGCATATAAATCTTTACTACTACAGTACCAGTAAATGCCTTACATATGAGGGCAAAGACATCACAACTACTATGCGCATACAGTGACTCACATTGGATCACATTTTTTTCTGCTTGAAAATATGCATTAAGGATGAATGTATTTATACAGACCGACGGACACAAATATCCAACAAAAAATCATACAAATTGCAAAACGTAAGTACAAAGAGGTTGGACAAATGTTGTACACAGGACAATGGTTTTGAGAGAGTTGTCCCTACCTCTTCTGTCAGGTCTTCTGTCTGAGCTAGGGGAGGGTCATCCATACCTCGCCCTCCTTCAGAAGAATGCAGCAAATTCTGAGAAGAAGCAATGGAAGAAGAACAAGAATGGTCAACGTCCATCAAAATAATCTGGAAATCCTCAAAAGTAGGTCATGCAAAAAGGAGACTTCTTTGGAGATGGTCAATCTATGTCAGATATCATAATCCTGTTGGGTTTTTCATTTTATCAACTTATAATGCAGTTCTCAAATCTCAAGAAATTCAAATTCCAACTATATCTTTATCACCAACACAAAAGTGACATTATAAAAACGTGCACACAGAACTCTATTCTATGATGACTATTTCTACTCATAAAAAAACATGGGGATTCCTGCGAGCGGAGAACTTGAAAATAATGTACAATAGTTGGAATGTCAATGCCTAAGAGGTTGACATACTCCACATATAGATGAATATTCCAAGAGAATGGACACTTCGCTGAAGCAGTATTTATCTTATAACAAAAGGTGTGAAACTAAAACTATGGCAACTTAAGGATGACTCTAGAGATGCAAGGGGCTAGCTAAGACATCTTTACATGTATACAGTATGACAACAAACAACATAAACCACAGGGCAGCCAATACTAAAGACTTATCAACCCCATTGTCAGTCACAGGTGTTCTTTCACCTTCGTCACAAGAGCATCATTCTGATTCCATTGCATCATCTGCTTATTAATTTCTCCTTCATTTTTAACTACATGATAAAACATGATGTCATATGCAGTGTCCATACAGTTTTTAATTTCCCAGTAGATATTTCAATTTCATGTAGAGATTTCTGCAAAACATCTTTACGTTCAAACTGATTCTTTAAGGCCAAATGCATTAATTGGTTATTTTGTCAAAAAACAAAAATTAAAAAGGTAATGAAATTCAGAATGTTGATACAGAAAATTGAACTACCCATGGCCTAACAGTCAGTATTCATCATTCCTAGAGTGTAAAATCTTCTGAACTGTGGTTTGCTTCTGTATGGAAAGGTAGTATCAAATGTTTGGCAAAAATTCTCTGTCTCATTGAGACACTGAGAGAAGTCATAATTTTCATCAGTTTCATGGCCAAAGAAGCAAATGTTCTGAACACCATAGTGACCTTTTTAAGGTCAAGACAGTATCACAGTAAATAGCTTAGAAGCAATTGATTGGTGTATTAACAAGCATATCATTACCCATAGAACTGCCTAGCAGCTACAAGCATCATAGCATAAGAAGGCAACTCAAGACACATCAACCAGGCAAGAGCAATACATCTAAATCATAACTCCCAAATCCTGTGTAGATTTATACATGAAGACAAAGCCTAATCACAATTTTACACAATATAATTTTCCGCAATTAGAATACTTCTTAAGGGCATTATTCCACTTGTTGATATGTATTTTTGCCTGGAAATAAATCAAAAAATAATATACCATCATGATATTTTGAGTTGGCTAAAGAATCTAAAATGAAATGCAAATTTTGTATTTAGGAGAAAATGTGACATGGTGAGAGATACACCTGGCTTATCTCTCATTGGGAAAACAAGCAAATAACTACACACAGGCAAGCTATTCAAGATTTCTATCATCACAATCATAGGCCTACAGGTATTAAAAGAAGTTGACAAGGTAATATGAGGTTGAAATTGGTCTGTTTGACATTCAAATGTCACCTTTTATGGCCACTAGATGTCTCAGATGCAAAATGTTTCAGAGGAAGGCTGAATGTCACTTAATACCAGAGTTCACATATATCACCATAACACTCGACTATTCATCATTATATTTTCATATATAATTAAACAAATTGGCAGATAAGCCAGGCCAGAATATCAGAAAATGTCAATATTCATTGCATGGGAGAGACAATTAACCACCTCCCCCCAGGGGTCCTATCAGTCTTTATCCTGTTGTGCCATTCTTTGCACTATGACCCTTTAGGATAACTCTGCGTCTTCCTCTTCCAACTGATCCATGCATTATATATGTGAGGATGGAATACAGTTTACATTTATAAAAATGGATCAGGACGCAATCACAGTTAGAGCCCATGTGCAGGCTAACAGCCTCTTCCTATCAGACTTTGTCATATTTTACTTTTTCCATTGGAAGGGCTACATGTTTAAGGAGATAATAGCTGCTCTCATATCAAATTCCATGCCATACTGGTCAGCAAATCATATACCCCCCTCTCCCTCCTTCCCAACCCCCTCCCTTATTTCATGTTGACTTCTCTATGACATTTTTCAGAATGGATATATTCTGAGGACTAGTGCTAGCTACTCTATTATTAGATTCAATGCTGTAATGTTGATAGCCAAGTACAGCTCTGTATCACAACATACAGAAAGGCAGATATTGATTTTTTTCATTCTGCACACTGGATGGCTGCAATTGTAGAACAAGGGGAGATAGGTTGATCAAATCTAACCTTCAAGTCACAAGACAGAATGCCAATACTAGCAACAAGACCAAGAGGACAAGGTGGCATAGGACAAGCCATGGCTAGGCATCCATCAATATGGGGGTATTCTAAAAGCATTATGGGTTCAAACCACCTCACAAATATGTAGAGGACCAATAAATGACTGTTCCAGCACCATTTTCATCCACTTGCTCTGATGATTGTGGAGATAAGATGAATGGCAAGACAGGAACAGAATCAATGAAATAATGATGGCATGGGAAGGACGGGCAATATTGTCCTAATGTTTACGTAATTATCCCCACTAACAAAATAATCAGTTACGGTTTTCTATACACAGGATAATCCAATCAAATCCATTACAATGACACGCCGTTTAACAGTAAGACAATAAGGAAATCTGATTGAGAAACCAATAGGTCAGGATAATCTGGAAATCAGATTTGTTTGAATCATAAGCCAATATGTTCAAATCAAGACTTCTATGATAGAAAACAAGAGCATAAAATGACTGTTGATCTTACAGATGAACTACTATAAATACTCCACAAAATCCGCTCTTTTGCTATATACCGTATGACTTACTGTTACGGTGACAAATATATATGTCATAACCAGCATTAATTAGTAAGATGTTTAGTACTGTTGCTAGTGACTATTAATGAATAGAAGACCAATGTGAAAACCAATGAATATACTGTCATTGTATACAGGCAAGGGAACAGACCAATTCCCCTTTAATCTAATTTAAGTCTATGTCATTATTTAAGTTCTTCTTTCATCCATGGTGTGTCAATAATGATGCTTGCAGTCAAGTTAATGATACAGATGTCAATAGCTAACAATTACCATGTTGATAATTAGGGAATTATATCCTTATCACTTCTGAGTAGTGTCAAGCATTTATCTCCATCAATGGCATCATAAAATAGTATCACAGAAGCATATAACACTGCTTTTTGTCATACACAGTGGCTACAGTTTCATATCAATATAACATGACATTGAACCAACAATTATTTTTGACCTCTTCATGTCATCTGGATAGTTATCCTTAAAATGTTCATTTGCCTAGAATGTAAATAAAAAAGTCACAATTTTGCTTTTTATATTACAAAGGTACAAAGGGGTTAGAAGCAAGAAGGAAGAGATAGCTGCTATGTAAAAGATAGCAATTCACACGACACAAGCACAGGTATGAATAGGAAGGTAAAGAGGGGTGCTGTGTATAGACAAGGAGCATGCATGTAGTTTGGAGGGATAGCCCAGTTACCATAGCAACAGAGGAGTTTGGTGTCTCCCAGCTGATACAGATAGACCCTGTGGAAGTAAACCTCACCGGCATAAAGTCTCCTTCTGATGTCCTGATTGGTGACGGTGTCGGCGTCGTGGACGATTTGATCTCAGACTCGGGTGGCATGTCATCTGATTTGGAACTCAGACATGAGAAAAACTTAAAAATCTTACTCCTCCTCCTGGTTTTACCCATAATGCAATGGTCCTTTAGCAATGTGATAGTGTTCCTTTGAAAAAATGACACCCCCCATTTCCTAATAAAGAGGAGGGTGTGAAAAGTTGTTAGTTTTTACGCAATTGTACTTATTGATGCAATGACAATGATGTTAGCCATAAATACTCTCCTTTTGTACTGTAAACATCCTGGTTGTAATGAAAGGCGTTTTTTGCAATTCCAGCATCATTCATACAAGCTTTCTGGCCTAACGTATATCAAATGAATTTTTGAATTTTGTTCAAACAAAATATCCAACCCTATTTATGCAAGACCATTAACAGAAACCTTGATTTCATATTAATTGGTAACATCCAAACAAAATATTCCTTGAATTGTTAAAAGTATGTGTAGGGTTATCACTAAAATGTATGCAGTAATCTTCCAATTTCACAGCATATTGTTCATGTCCTATGACTGCATGGTATGTCACAGGAAAATACTTGTTATCACTGTGGGTACAAATCAAACAATTACAACCAACAATCAGTCAGAATGAGGTCGCTTGATAAAGTTACACTATTCACATATCACATCTAAACATATAATTGTGGTAATCCCAATTGTCATTTTTACTAATTCCTTATAAAATTGACGGAATATTTGAATATTTGAGTGTGCCCATACACTGTTTCATTCAAGTTCTTCCAATCTTTGTCCCCTGTTGTATGGAGCCATTTGTCTTCTTATAATCCAAAACTCAGGACAAAGTTCATGTAATGTCGTCTCTTGTTTTACACATTATCAGATAACAACTTCCAAGTGATTTGAAACGTTTTCATTTCCTTACACTACAGTGTAAAGTTTGTATTCAAATACATGTTATCCCTTTGTGCTTTTATGCTTTAGAAATGTCTGTTCTTTTTTTCCTTCATACAATTAGTTCAGCTTGTTTTTGGAAAAAAAACGTATCCTTGTCAATGGTGACAGGATAATAATGTATATCCCTGCACAATTTTCTTGTTCAGTCTGCTGTATTCATTGGCATAGTTTGATCACAATAGTATCAGTCAAAGGAATGTTTTTCAAGTTGGTGTATTTGTGGTGTTGTTCAGGCATTTATTTTTCTGCAAAAAAAATTCCCACCCTATTACTATTTGCTATGGTGTGGTGTACCACAGTGTGACTGCCCTGGTCAAGAGATGGTCAAACATTCAACTAAGCATATACACACTCACATCAAAGCATATCATGCCAATGGTTTTGTTTTGTTATACTTCAACAAGTTTTATTACAAGCTTTTTGCAAAGAAAAAAAACTACTTTAAACATGAGACAAAACACATCGGTTGTTTATGTGACCTTTGACAGGGTGTATTGGTTCAACATGTAGATGATACAAAATGATTTATGCTACAGACAAGCCGGAGAAAAAAAAAAGAAAAAGGAAAAAAATAATGCAGCTAAATTAAGATTTATTTTTGAGCTTCAAAGTACTTCATACTCAAAACACAAGGCTAAAATATGCTAAACACCGGTCTATTTTACCAGAGGCCAGAACCTATGGTGTTGAAACAAAAATACTATTTGCTTTTAAGTTTTTCAACAACAGTTTTGGCTATTGACTATGATAATGATAATGTTCATATAATGTGTCTGTTTACCGTTCACTTCAAGCGTTATGTCACTCTTTTTACAGTTAAATTCACATGTTTATTCAAGTTATTGTAAGTATGATAAAAATCAATGCTCTATTTATCATGACATGGCCATCAATACTCAATTTACTACAAGACATATGATCAGGCATGACCTTTTCAATTTGACCCTTTTTCTTTTGAAATAAAAACCATAAACTGGAACTATAAAATGCATCCCATGACAAAAATAAACTTTATTGTGAAACAAGTATTCATTCATTCATAGAATTAACAAAGCAAAAAAGAAATGTCAAACTCCGTTTTTAATTTCCAAATTCTCAATGACCAATAAGTATGTGTGGCAACAGAATTTGTTATCCTAATTCTTGAGTACAACTCCTAATATTTTGCTATAGAGTATTACAGCCTGTTATAAATGACTTGTCATTGATAGCTCAAACAGTTTTTTAAACATCTAGGCGTTTTTATTTCTGCTTGTGCCTCGGACTTTATCCTTAAAAAAATCAATGTCTGAGTATGTTCTTAAGGGTCAAGTAGTTGTAGACTCACTATCATTATAGCTTTATACCATTACAAAAAAATGTGACTCTATGGTGAAGGCATATAATTTATTTTCATATGTCTTTTTATGGTGATAATTCAAGTGAAATTAAACATAAGATGACAAAGATTCAATGTTATCTTGACTAGCTACAGTGATTTATGGCATCTCATAGTCTGTTATTAATAGATCAGTATACATCAGAGCCTATTTGCAGAAAAGGTCCCATTTTATCAATGCCTACAAATGACTATACATTGTAAATCATGACAATTTCATGTCATTTTAATCTATTGTCCTAGTTTACATGTTGACATGTAGTCATACTAATAAATGCTTGGTGACAGTGTCAGGGCTGTTGCACTAGGACTGCAGGTAGCACTCAAGGAAAGGATGTAACATGTGGACTGTATCATGGATTCTGTCCCAGTGGCATGTAAAAGAACACAGATAGCAAAGGCTGATAACAATGTATTTA
>JAVSBT010070776.1:0-16537 GCA_033118115.1 Pharyngocirrus eroticus
AGGGCCCCATGGAAGATCAGCATTGCTGAATGGGTTACCCTCTTTAAATAAAAGTTTCAATACAATACAATACAATTACTTTGCCTTGGGTTCATATAGTGTCTATCTTTGTACAAAAAGCCATCCTTAAGAAATTAAGTCACTATGATTGTGAAAGGACATATTAATGTAATTCATTTTTTTTTTTTTTACAATAAATTACAAGATATTCCAATGTGCTCTATTTGACCATAATGACAATTTAAGTAGGAACAGGGAGTGTCAGAAGGATTTGTTTGTATGTGTCCCAAAATATCATTTTTAACAAAAAAAGTTGGCTGTTTTTAGTGAGAGGGGTCAGTTTAAAAAATACCAAATTTCATCACATTTTTATCATTTTTTCATTTATAAAGAAGAAATCAGTGTCTTTTTGTGTTGAATTGTATCATGTAGGTTTAGAAGCCCCAGCCAAAAATATGGGTTTTTTTTTGTAGGTTTGTTTTTATTTTTGCCTTAGATAATAAATTTACCTAACACTCAAAAGTGTTTAAAATCAATTATAATGATAATAAAGTATCCGGTTTTGTATAGTTTTGAATTCATTTCATATCATTAAGCCCCCCCAATGAAAAAAAAATGACCTCAATATTCACAAAGCAAGTAGTCACATGCATTGACATTTATATAGGGAAGGTTAAAACTGGAACAGGTCTCCCATTAATAAAAGAAAACTTTTAGAAGCTAAATTTAGCTTGAATCTATATCTAGGTAATTTGGATTTCTAACCTCATTATACAAAAAAAAAAACATTTGTGTGCCAAGTAAGTGATAATCAATATACCCTATACAATGAAGGCGTACTCGCCTTGTTATTCACAAAAAGCCCTTTTTGAGTTATCACCAGCGATCTATGAATGTATATATTTACTTCTATATTGGCATTGTATTGCATAAAATGTATAATAATATTGAAGTGTACCTGATGACTCTAGCTATATAAATGGGAGAAACTTTTGGATTCATAATTGTGTATAATATAACATAACTTATCCTGTAACCTATTTACATGTTTAGTAATATAATATAATACGTAGAGTCAATGACACTTACAGGTTTGATTCTATGGAAAATATATACATTTCTGATATGAAAAGGAATGTGTCCATTTAGCTAAGGCTGATCTTTGATGGGATAATGCCTGCAAATGGTAGTACGGCCATTTCAAATTGAAAAATTGGTCCATGGATTTTGGGGTATAAAAATGTGGTTAGTCGACGGATTTTGATCTCGATGACAATAAGACTTCACCCAATTAAAAAGACAGAAAGGAGCAAGGTGCTCTGACTTACATAGAGCATATATATACAAATATCTTGTATTCAACATATAACTTCATAGTTCTTTACTTCTAAACAAAAATGAGTATTTATAAGCCAACAGAGTTTGTATTGGATTTTGTTGCTTAAATTTGACATAAACGCAACATTTTGATTTTACTTATTTTTTCTATTGGGGAAAAATAGGTATGTTGCATCCAACAACGAACTAATCAATCAATTTGAAATGAGCTTAGTAGTCAATAGCAAAGAAGCCGATCATCCCTACTATACTCTTTATTTAAAAGAAAAGATAAGGACATTTTAACATGCTATGACCCCTGGGCATGTCATAGCGACCTCTGTACTTAGGATTTAACCCAATTCTCAGCCATCTTTGTAATTTTATATCTGTAACAGGAGACCTAGTTATTAATGTATACTACTTCATTGCTCTATTCTTTATATTTTTAATTTGGAATTTGTATAATGTCAAAGATATTCTATGTCATGTACATTTCTTGAAAATACAAAAGAACACCAGTGGTTAAGGAAAATTTGGGATTTAAGGTCGTCACTTCAACATTTTCCTTACAAACATCCCTAGCAACTACAAAACAGTGTATACATATTGACATGATAATATTTTTCCTTTAATACACAACTGTTAAAATGTCTTACATATCAATGTTTCAGAAGTAAGACATTTTAACAGCTGTATATATATATAAAAGATAAAAAAATATTGCAATGATAATAACCTACTGAATCAATTTGTTTGAAGAAAAATAGGTATATCTACATCTATAGTTTCAGAAGCATGTATATTTTTTTGACTTTCCTAATCACGGTCTTTTTATGGGTGGCTTTTTTACTCTTGGCTTAATTTGGCCTTTATCGGCTACTAGAGACAAGACTTGATTTCCAAACACTTCTGAAGGTTAACAGATACATTGAGGAAAAGCAGTTCTGTCAAGAATCTATTGACCTACATATGTAAATTCATGAAAATTGATAAAAAGGAAAGGTAATGAGGCTTTAATTGACTCACAAGGTTAAGTTTGTTCTGTTGCTTGGAAAATAGGCTTTTATCTTGATGGATAAGAATGTGAATAGTCTCATTATGAGACGTTTAGAATAGAAATTGGTAGTATTAAGGTGACCTTAGGTATTCAAAGATGGTTACAATGTTAGATTCTATAATCTATTACTCCGAACCTCATAAAATGTTAACCACTCAAATCCTAAAAATAGTATTGATTCAGAATGGTTTAAGGACTAATATATATTTATGAAATTATACAAAGGCTCTTTACTCCAATTAATTACAAAAGAATGTAACAAAAATAGACATTTTACAAAAAATGGAACAAAAGGGACTGAACGCCCAATGGCGTATATATGTCCAATTACAAGTTTTATTGTTATTTTTTTAATTGAATCTGAATCAATTCTTATTTTTAATATTCTATATGGCCAATGGCCTACATGTCCAATTACAAGTTTTATTTTTATCATATTCTATAATTATATATGTATCTACGTGTTTTATCAACACTTCAAAGGTCAAATGAATGAATGAGTCACAACTACACCATTAAACATTTTGTAAAGATTGTATGATATAAAAGCTAGTCAAACTACTGTTTAGATATCTTGTTCTTTTCCTGTCATTTCGATTCCATGTAATCTGATGTTTGGTGTTACTAAAAACAGAATTCTGATATTTTTCCCGTGTATACTATTTCATTGCTTAAAGTGAAGATTAAAAGAAGGTTTCAACAAAATCTGTTTCATTTCATTTACGGTTGATTTTATTATAAAATAAAGCACCTTTTCAACTTATTTATAGCTTGTTGGCAGAGATTAAGAGCTATATATAGTTCAGTTGGGAGCTTATATCAAATCTTTCCTCTAAAGTGAAACCTTTCAATTCAGTGCACCTATGATGACCTTGAAATGAGTGCCCAAATTCTCGTGTCATAGCCTTGATACTCATTTCAAGGTCACTACAAAAGCATTGTCTTATATATAGGGCCAGCATGATATTCATACAGGAGAGATATGATCAAAGTTGCTCTGTGGATAAAGTATTCATATCATCTGTAGGCATAGTTTTTAGCCTTTTTATCTTCATCATTGTAATTGTCATTATCTGCAGCAGGGTTGTTTTTTAAAGTTCATTCTATTTTTTATTCTAAGCATTCATGTGAGATGAAACTATGAAAGATTTTATTACAATAGATCCCGCCTTAACAGAAAAAAATGTTAAAGGATTTATCTCTTTTTGGATCATTTTCTGTGTCAAGGATATCATTTGATATCTTCTAAGAACTAAAACATCCAACTTTAATCAATTCAGTCTTAAATTTCTCCTTATATTTTGAGTATAAATTTAATATTGAAGTATCAAATGTATGAAAAGAATGAAATGTTATAATCATTAGTATATTTTTAGACAAAAACCGTAACATGAATACCTTACAGGTGAAGTGCTCTTTATTATATTGGCAGGCTTTCAATGGCTGTTAACCTCATTTTAAATAGAAAAAACCCAAACCTAACCATCTTCAGTTTCTCAATTAAGTCACATTGACCCAAACAACACTGTGCATACATACCTATTTGGAAACCATTAGCAATTTTAATGTCTTCGATAAAGCCTAATTTGAAAAAGAAAAAAAATCCTGTACCTTCTATAGTTACAATGGGTCACAGTGACCAAAACATAGCTGAATACAGTATATATATATGTATACAAGGAAATCAAAGGACGCTTTTATTCATGTCATGATTTATAATTTGTTGAGTATTTGGGTTTTTTCTAGTATAGAGATTTCATTACTTCATCACCATTATTGTGTTGACATAGCTACAGCTGGCTTTTAGTGGCTTTTTCCTTTAGAAATGTTCCAAGGTGTATATATGGTGGGGGGGTTTTCATTACGTGGGGGGGGGGCTATTTTTTAAGATGCATTATTGTTACATGCACGTTGCATCTATACCTCTAAACATGTGACAATCACACTACCTTTCTTTCCCATTTCCTATCATACAATGATATACTATTAGAAAAAAATCATGGTGTTGATAGTGGTATTTAGTGGTAAAATGTAATCAACACTAGATTTAGTGGTACCACATATCACTTATTAGTGTTGCTATTTTTCACTTATAATGTATATTGTTTAATGTCATTTTTAATGTTAATAGTCACTGTGCATACAGCTGAGCAAGAAACCTCTCAGTTTATGTGGATTTTTTCTAGAGGGGAGGTGGGGGGGGGGGCAGAAAGTTCCAACTAACACTTGCAGATCAGGTAGGCCTCATGAAAACGCTCAGTCAAAACCAGAAACTGAATAAAAATATATTTATTTATGTATATATAAATTCATGTACTGGTTACCTTGTCAGAATGTCAATGAAAAGTTAAAAATCAAATTGATATCAGTTAATTATTTCTGTAGATTCAACACAATCAAAGCAGTATCTACAAGTTTATCAAGTTTGATGTCAGATCTGTGTAAAAAAAATGATACTTTTTTTTGACGATATACAAAAGGAAATCTGCATGGGGATCAAGCTCTGGGGAAAATGAACTTCCCAAGCTTAGTGTTTGACCCTAGGAACAGAAGGGGGGACTGAGTACAACGTTGCCGTTTCTTAAAAGGTTAAAAAGTTGTGACCCTACAGGTTTTTTTCTCTTGTGTAAGCTGTAGGAAGTTGATTGAGTAAAGAAAAAAAAGATTTATTGAGAGTCACTGAGTACTCGCATCTGTGCAGATCCAGTGCAGTGATAAAGTTGCTGGGTGCCGGGAATTTTCAAAAATATTATTAAAGACATTGGCGTTTAATTGTCTTTTTTTATTGCTCTTTTTTCTGCAAAGCAATTAGATAATTCAATACAGCTTTCATCTGATTTGAAAAATGATATTGCACTTGATGGTTTGAGTACAGTTTGAGTTTAAAAATCCTATTAGTTGAGTACTTTTTTAAACTTGAAAGGGATTTTGAGGGAAGATAAATTTTTGCAATAATTTGATTAAAACAACTAGCTTTTTTTAACAGCACTTAAAGTTTTCTTGTTTGTTAAATAACATTTTTATTTTTTTCCCAATGAAATTCAAGTTATTACAAGTCTTACTGCTGACTAAGCATAAGAAAACATAACAGTGTATGTATGTTAAGGAGGTTTTTACACTTCTATGAAAAAAAAAATCCAAAGTCATGTTACTTGAGATCTTTCTTTTCCTCACATTTCTGCAATCATATGTTTACAAAAGACCTTTTTGTTTTAATTCTTTCTCATTATGTGGCATCCCACTTGAAAAATGCAAACTTTCACCACTCATGAAACTAAATTTGACTGTTTTTTATGGCTTCTTGTCCTATATTATGGTTAAATAGCAATGTAGGTCAAGTGTGGAATTGTCCTAGAATATAGTACACTTTTTATGAAAATATTTTTTAAATCAATATGTTATATGCAAAGAGATGAGTTGTGGAAATTCTTGGAACAATAGATGTGATGGTTTCAGTGTGCCATGACAAAAAGTTATCTGAAAGGTTGTTATGACATGTCGCTTCAGTTGCCATAACAGAAAATGTTTTTTCAAACTTCTGAGTTTGAAAAAAAAAGAAAGAATGAAAACAAAAGAAATGAGATAACAATGATTGAGATTGGAAAAAGAGGAAGGAAGTCCCATTTAATGTGATGGAGGTTAACAGTTGATATCAAGTGCATTCATCGGTGCTACATCATCAATCAGCGTAATGTATACATTGCAGGAATCAGGGAAGGGAGGCACTCGGTGCAAAAACAATGTGACAAACTATTAAAAACAAGAACCCAATCCAAACATGGGGACAGATTGCACACACTTGCTGGCTTTGTTGTTACATGCAATTAAATAACGAAGGGGGGAGGGGTAAAATGAATGATGGAGACCCCCACATAGCCTATGCCCCCTAAGGTGAAGATTTACCCAATGCAAGTACAGGGGGCATTAAGTGTAGAAGAAGTAAAAATTAGTGCAGTGACATCTACAGAAGCGTTTTTTTCCCCCAAATTAAGTTAATGAAAAAATACTCAATTGCAATTAAGGAACACATCCAGATGTCTTAATGGTGTACAGGCAAGCGGATTCCTGATGCTGCAGTATGCATCTTTTGTAGAATCCATAATCTTTATGTTTATTGAATGGGTTGGGTGTAATATTTCTCCATTCTCTTTCGTTTTTTATTGTTATGACTAGTTCAAAAGATTATGTGTTATCCTGTGATCATTTCCTACAATTTGATGTGCACTTTGCAGCTTCAAGCAGCTCCAATATTCATTTGCCAAAACTAGAAATGGCCCCATATACATGCACATTCCAAATGTAGCACCACTTAAAATCAAAGGTCATTCGGTACATCTGATACCAAAACACTATACCAGATACATGCAAAAACCATCACTCACTCAAATGAACGCCTTAGGAGGAATATGGGGCAATGATATTCCATTTTTATCCAATAAAAATTCTTTCTGCAACAAAAACATGATAAATTCCTGTGTTTAAGTTTATTTTTATGTTTGACAATATAGCTTAGTTCTACCAGTCCTCTCTGCTATTATCCTTTTATCCTTTCTACATTGCTATCCTTATGGGCTATAAAATGTCAACTTGAATAAAATATGTCAATAATTCTTCCCTCTAACTAAAGTTTATTTCTATTTTATGGATATGGTATGAGTTTTTATTTGTGCTGGTATGATCATGCTAGGCCAATTTTAAATGCATATTAAATCCAGTTTCACAATGGTAGATAGATAGCAATGAAAGAATTAAGTGTCCACAAAAGAGAATTGCTAGCTATATCAAAGAGATAAAAATGCAATAACTTCTGATAAACTTCTTGCAATGTTAATATCATTTGAAATCAAGTTCCTCAATAAATCTTCTGGTTTTTGTATATCTTTATGAATAATATCTTGTCTCTTGACAGAAATATTATGAAGTCAAACAATTTGGCCCCTTTCAAAGTACAAATGTGGATTAATGGAATGTTTTCCTTGTGGGTCAGTACCCCTCAGAAGGTAATGATAATACCAGAAAATGCATATATTATTCACTAGCTCTTACAAAATTGAAAATATAATGAAGCAAGAATACAAGCCTAAGGTTGAGAATGTTCACAAGAAGCATTTTTAATTGTTTAATCTGAACATTCGTCTTCAAAAAATATTTTTAGGAAACTTCTTTATCAGTTAAAGTGATTTTGTTTGTGGTCACGAAACCTTTTTTATATTACCATATACTGTATATGAATTTGTATAGCAGTTGACTAGGAAACTCAGTGATAAACAAAACATGAACAAGGCTGTATTTATCAACAGCAAAGTTTTCCAGTGCAATTTGGGTACATTTTAGCAATGCCAAAGGCATCAATCACCTTTTCAGCCATATCATGGGTTTATTTCATATCATGTTCTGTTAACAAGTTTCAGTTTTTCTCTTATAACTAACATTATCTATATATTTGTTTCTAAAATGAATATAATCAAATACAAAAGTAAAATTATCCTTATGCAAGGTAGTCATAAACAAAAATATGAATGTTTTTTAACTGAGAAGTGTGGTTTGAGAATGACATGCTTCGAGTCATCAAGGACTCGTGTCAGGATTTCTTTCAAAAGCAAGATCATAAAGACAAAATGTGGCGCTGAATATACATGTATTTCATAATGTTAAAAGAAATATATTCATTCATTTAGTTGTCTATTTATATATTTGTTTCTTTATTTGTCAATTTGTCAGGCTGCACTGATGACTATTTGGCATTAAGCTATTCCAAATTGTTTATTGTTCGATGGATATTTTGACATAAATTGCGTTGGTTGGTCATTTCTTTATTTTAAAAGCTAGACTACACTCAGTCTTTTACATGGACACGAAGAAAAATGAAGTGAGTTGTTCAAATTTACAGAGGTATGTATGCATAAATATCTTTTACTGTACACAAAACCGCCTTATAGTTATAGTTTGTCCCCTATTTTTTACTGAAAATGTGTATTTGCCTGATTTTGTTGCAAAAAGTTGGCATTCAAGAAACAATTTGAAGAAGAAAAAATTAATAATAAACTAATCAATTTAGAATGACCTTTTTTTCAATATGATACTTGTTAAGGGAAAGGGGGGGGGGTCATGAATGCATCTTGTGTTTGGCTCTCATGGAATTAAAAATAGGGGGTCATATACGAGTGTTTGTTTCTATGATGCAGAGTATATTAAAGGTGAAAAGTTAAGTGCTTTTCACATGCAGAACAAATTAAAAGGGCCGTGAAACAATCTAAGTGATTTAGTCAAATTGTTGTACTGAGTGATCTTGCACTCTATGATACTGTAGAATTTCATTAGTATGATGTTATAGATCTTTTGTGGGTCATTTACATAATATATTAAGCTATTCCAATCATGGGATCACTAGAGGTTTTTTGTTGTTCTGGTTTTGATGTACTAGTATTCTGCATGTACTTTTTTTTTGAGTTGTGTCATTTGCACTTTTGCACTTGTTCAACTGGAGTTTTGTCAAAATATTGTAACTATGTAACACCTTTAATGATCTCCCATAAGCTATAACTGCTTTTGTTTGCCTTGAAGTGTAGGACTATTAAAAACGATTTAAGGATGATATATATTTCTGTAATGTAATTGTCTTTCCCAAAGAAAGTATGCTTTGTCTAAGTTATCTAGGTTGATATATGCAATGGTTATAACTGCTTTTGTATGTTTTGAAGTGTAGGACTATTAAAAATGATTTAAGACTACTAAAAACGAATTTATCTAGGTTAATATATGCAATGGTTTTGCATATTTTTTTGAAACTTCAAAAAAACTACAAGAAAAAAACATGCATTTTGTTTATTCATAACAGTCTTCTGTCAGGTCCAATGCCTAAATGTGCAAAATTGTGATTACTATTATTCCTTTATTAGTGTGTAAAGTGCTGGTGAGCAATGCGTTAACAGTGCTATAGAAATGTTGGACTATTATTATTTATTATATCTATTGTTCACTTCCTTATAAAATTCTGATAGATAGATGTATCATCTATGATCGTTCTACAGGGTGTCACAAAAAAAAGATGATCCCTGTGTGAAGTCAGGGTTCGAATTATTACTGGTCCACTGGTCTGAGTCCAGTGAATTCTGGTCATTTTTGTGAACGGTCCAGTAGAATATTAGAATTTCCAATAGAGATTTTGACCTACTGGTCCGTCTGTCCAGTGACAAAAAAAAAGTAATTCGCACCCTGTCAGAAGGCTTGTAAAATCATTTATTTTCCAAGGAATTTATTCATATTTGATATACCTTTGCTAGGTTTAGTGCATGGCATATTTCCTGAGTCAGTTGCATCCAAGCCTATAGTAAAATGTTATGACTGTATCAAAATGAAGGGACATTTCCATTGTGAAGGTTACCCAGTCTTGAACTTCACTATGTTAACTGGCCTTTACAAGAGCTAATGTGTGCACCAGTAAACACACAGAGAGTGTGCACTGAAAACTGAATAAGATTTTACTGCTGACAAAATCTGCGACACATTCCTGAAGATGAAGAAGTGCAATGACCAAAGGAAATGACCCACAGTCAGGGCCATAATTGGTTGTTTTATTGGTCCAGCTAACTGATAGACATAGTCTGTGAATCTCATTTGAAAAAAACATGCTTCAATATCTGCCTTTTACCTATACTGATTAGAAATTCGACAACAATGCACTTAATACTGGCTGAAACGTTGTATGTGGTAAGAAATTATCTCAAAAAGCTATGTTCCAAAGTTAAATAATTAATTCTACAACAGCACTTACTCTGACACAGAAAAACATGTTGTCATTTGCAGATGGTTCTTTGAAAAGATTTACATGACCTAGGTCACCTTGCTGATGTTGGTCTTAAGATGAAGCACTTTTCCTGTTCTTTATATCTCTAGAAATACATTTTATTGATGCCCAAATGGGCTCTTGCAACTATATTTTGTATTTAACCTACAGCTGAAGTACATCATATATGAATAGATTCCTTGGAAAATTAAAGATTTTACAAGACTTCATGGCATGATCACTGTCTTGAGACACCCTGTAAATCCAACTTTGTAGAGCACTGCAGTTTGGTTTCTTATGAAGAACACAATTTGGAAGAAGAGAACAATGGTACAAAATATCCTATGAAAAATATGTTAATTCACAAACATCTTAAAAATAAAAATCTGAATACACTACCCACATTTTAAATCACTTTTATTGTATTTTGAGAAACTCAAAAAAAGCTTAAAAAGAATTTAATTTTAGCAAAGATAAAAGCATGGTCAGTACTTCAGAGCCGTAGGACAAACAAGACTTCAGTATGGACCGAGAAGTTTATATGAATGTTAATGATAATGCAGTTTTAGAGAACCAAAAATATCAAAATGTTAACTTCACTGTCAACTGTCAACATCTTCATTTGAATATTAAAGCTGTTTGAAAACCTTTCTTTGTAATATTTAAAAAGCAGAAACACAATGCTTTTGTTTTTTGACAAATTACATGCATTTGTTCCAATGGTTAAAATGCCTTTGTTAGGAGGGCTACAATTGAAGATGTTATCTGCTGTTTGCCATAAGGGGTTGAAATCATTTTCATCAAAGTTCTAAACTATCAATAACATTTTACCCACAAAGCCCAATTTTCTTCTCTCTTTTGTACAAACCTCCCCAAGCATGGAGTTCATTTATATAATGAGGCATGTCCCTCTACAAGGTCAAAGAAGGTCAAGAGTTGTTGTCCCCCTTAAGAGATTTGTTTTATTTTGATTTTCCAATTGACAGCCCACAAGATGGCGATTACAATGCCCCAAGATTTCTTCTCTCCTGTATCTTTACAGATAGATTGTCCTCTCATCAATCTTCTTTTGGTGTCCAGTGGAATCATTGCAATGGAATAATTAAGGCCATTCCAAACTGATTAGTAGGTCCATGGATGTGGCCGGGCCATTTTTTCACAATTGACAATTTTATTTTTTTCAAAATGTTGCTTTTATGCTAAAATTTACCTTACATATCAAATAAAGCTCTGTTGGCTTGTAAACTTATATTTGCTGTAAGAAAAAGAGAATTATATATCATATAGTGGTATTTCATACAAAGGATATGTCCGCTCGATTTCTTTTGAACAGAAAACCTTGCTTGTTTCAGTGGTATCAATGTAAAAGGCCAAGTGAAGTCTAATTTACTTTGAGAAAGAAAGAAAAAGAAATACGGCCCTCCAGAGCCATTTATTCATGCAAAAAAAAACATCAACCAACTAATCGATTAGGAATGGCCTAATATTGTTTTTTATTTTCAAAAAGAATTTACTTTTAATTCCCATCTATATATACATCTTCAAGGTTATAAACTCTTGCCACAAAATTCAATAAATATTGTGATATGATGAGGGGAAACAAATAAAATTCATATCATAAAATTCTGTTCAAGCTAGTCATCATTTTCTGTAAAATCAATAGATTCAGTTCTAGTTCTGAAAAGATGCAAAATTCAAAAAAAATATATTCCAACTATTATCTGAAAAACAAGTAAGAAATGTTTTGTATAATATTCCTTGTCATACATCTTTTTAATGTCATGTTTTTCTCTTAAACCCCCCATGGATAATTTATAGAGATGAAGAAGAAGGACTTGCAAGATACCATTAATTATGCTTCCTAGAACTATGCTAAGAAAACATAATTTGAATGATGAATATCATGCCGTTAATGTGTGATATACCACATACAAAACACGAGCGTCCTTACCTTATGCATATTATGGTGGGCATTGCACTCTCAGGTCATTCTTCCCAGTTAGAAAATTGATTTCCATTGCATGTTATCTGAGTGGGCTAACCTTGATATGATACAAACAGATGAATATTATAAAAACAACAACATCCAATTTTGCATGTTGATGGAGTCATAATTTGTATTTATGAACATATCATTTTGTGTTACTTAGAATTGGATCTAGGAGAGAAAAATGATATAAGACATGTTTGATAGCATTTCAGCACAAAGAGAATTACTACCAGAAAGTTGTTTACAACAGTAAAAGTATGGTTAGTTACATTTTTATCAAGGACAACAAGCTTGTAGATTCCAGTAAACAAATAGAGCCTTTCTTAAGGGCATGTAAGGTGTTGCAATAACAATTGATATTCATCATTTGAAAAAATTAATGTAACCTAAATCCACTATTGTATGAACAGTTACTATTAGGACCCTTCAAAATATATTTACAAGAGCTATCAAGTATATTATTCTACCTGACAGTGTTCTTTTGGGAAACAACAAACAAAATGATCAGTCTTTGTTATTTGATCACAAAAAAAAACAAATTCCTGGTGTCCATCACATAACCTTAGATTCCCTTTGTTTGGACCATTTGTAATTTAAGCATACATTTATGTGCATTCCAATGATTTATTTTGACAAAAAGAACATAAAAGCCTGACATTCGGAGCAGTAATGTAAATTCACCCTTCTGGCAAACTACACCAACTTTGACTTTTTTCATTCCCTAGAGTAGACATTTCCTGGTGAAGGTTAAGGGTCAATCGCTTGTTAAACCCCTAACCAATTGTTTTGGATTAAAGTGTGTTTAGTATCATATGGGAATGGGTCACTTTCCATGGACAGTGACGTTCAAAATGTACGCTTGCAACCATTAGCTGCAAATCTTTATGTGTGCCCTCAAGGGACTTGGGATGACCCTCAGGTGTGACCCGAATCAGAGTGGACAAAGGTCGTTGAGTGCATATGAACAATAATATTATTTATAAGCATCACACTCAAAACCATGATACTTTTCATTATATTTTCATTTATAAACCTGCATAATTTCAATCCCAAGGTAAAATATAGGTGACACAATTCATAAACATGTAGTCAGGAATATGTGGTGTGGACTTAACCATAAGGAGAAGGTAATTCATTATGAAAAAAAACCCATTAAACTCATAATGAATTAGACACTATATGAAATAAAATAAATACATGACAAAGGGGACTACTAAGGCCCAAAGAGAGGCTGAACAATTACATGGAGGAAATGTGAAGTAAAACCCTATAAAAGATAAGTGGCAGAAGTACCACTGATAATAATGGATAGTAGACATTGACAATGAATAGCAAGTATTGAGTATTGAGTGATAATGATGAATGTAACTTAAGTCTTAAGAATTACTTAATAAGCAGAATAAAAAATGTTTTAAGTCATGAATATAGTGCTATAGAATACTAAGAGGAGTAATAATGATAGGGTGATGGAAGCAGGGAATCAAAATTTGCTCTACAGATTACATGTATAACCAGGTGTGTTGTCATGAAGTGTTCCACTAAGAGTGAAGTCCTCATAGTGGGAGATTAGATTAAGAGCTATCTTTGGTTTTCCTAACCAGGAAGGGACGCCTGTTATGTAATAATGCCGCCAATGAGCAATCCAAACACAATATGAAATAAATAAACCTATCATTTGACATATGTAAAGGGCAATCTACTGAAAGAATCAAACAAAAACTACAAAGAGTTAACCAATCTAGCATGCACAAAACAAGAAAAAAAGTGGTAGGCCTTTGGAGTCAACCTCCTTGATGAAGATGAAACAGAATTATGATGAAAGCGCTTTAAAAACATAATGTTTTAAACTTGTATTTAATTCATTAATGATGCCTTATCTAAACACTTGACATTAAATACAGACCTCATACAATAGGATTTGAATTTCATAATGGCATCATGATATCATTGGAGATAATTTGATTCCTTAGAAAAGGCAGATGTAAATCCACTGTCAGTAATGGCTTTGTTTACACCTCCCAGAGTTCATGGGAGGTTTTACACCAATTTGGATGGTGGTAAAAGTCATTATTCTGCTCTGCTTTATGTAAATTAGTGAATTTGTTGGCTTTTTTTTACTTTTTTCTTATTAGTTTGTGCATTTGGTATAGTAAATTTAAAAAAAAAAAGAACTAAAAAGGTTTTTGTATCAGAGGCCCCAAGATTAGCTCTTCTGAATGGGTTACCTTCCTTAAATAAAGATTCAATACAATACAGTCCAATCCAAAGATAACTTAACTGCATAATTATGGGACAAATTGGAATGTTATAAATTATTTTATTTTATTTCCATTTGTGAAAGATTGCGATTCATCCTTTTAATTGGTCAAGCAATTAATCAGAGGTCATTGAGTGCAAACAAATGGTGATCATCCATTATCTTATATATTACTTTCAAATATTATCACCTACAAATACAATAACTTGTTGTGTTGAATGCACAATAGTAACAAATATAAAAACATTTCATCGACTGTGAAGGGATAAATGATAAATTTAATTAATTTCCATGTGGCTATATTTCGATGTGGAGGGTTGCTTTTCATCCTTTTAATTGGTCAAGCAATTAATTAGAGGTCATTGAGTGCAAACAAAAAGGGACCATTCAATATTATAGATTGAGTAATACATATCATTATGTCTTTCTTCATAAACGTTTTTCATACATATGATATGGGATATACTGATATTGACCTAGAAGATTTGAGTCTTGTGGCTATTAATTAGATTAATTAGATAACCCTTAGACAAAATTAGAAATACCAGCACAAACAATGTCAAATGTGAATTGTACATTTCATTGAAAGAGAACCAACTCTCAGTACACCATTTTATTTGCATCATCTGGTATTAGTGATATTCTCAATCTTTGCACACACCCACAAAGTTGGTGGAAGCGTTAATGGCCAACTGCATAGAGTGCTGGAATGTAATGTTGGTTTTCTATGCAGAAGGTCCCTGGTTCAAATTCGGATTTTTTTTCATTGTCTTACAAGATGTTATTCAGATGAGACAAAAAAAAACAAGGTCCCATGTAAAGGACAACAGCATCTGGCATGTAAAAGACCCAGATAAATGTTGAAAACAATACATTCTAGACCTTCAAATTGACCACTATTCACTTATTCACTTAGGTATAAAAATGTGAAATGTTCATCTATTCATACACCTAGAACATTGAGTCTTGTGATTTACCTTATTTTACCCATTGACAAAATCTTTGTTCCATCTTATGTAAGTAATATTCTACTTCATTCCATTACCCTCATAATGAAATCATGTGCTTTATGTAGGCTATAGCCCACATCTTGACTTTATTAATTAATAGATTAATTGAATAATCCTTGTTAAGACATAAATTGTATAGAACTTGCCAGGGTCTTAATAAGAAAATCAGAATTAAAAACATGATGTCAAAAGTGAATCCCACATTTTATTGTAAGAAAACAAAACCCCTTGTCATACTCTTACGTAAGGAATTATCATTCTATCATAGGCATAGACTGTGTTTTCTTCAATAGATCTAGACATAAGAGAAACATGTGAAACAGTATTATCAAATTTAATGTTACAGAAAACTTCGACGTTCAAAGAACACTACATAGATGAAATTTATTGTACAAAACTAATTTCTTTATTTCTTTTTCATTGCTGCTCAATATTGTTTTGGTGAATTATTTTAGGTAATGTAGTATTATTGTATTATATTTGGATGTTAGAGTTTATTTGAGAATACGGAAACATTGTATTGCCTTTTTCATACACTGATAAATACCAGGTTTTTGGTCATGTATTGAAGTGAACTATATGTTTCCCAAAGAGATGCTTATGACTTGAAGTATAGTATAATGACAGGGTTTCATGGTCCCTGGACACACATCATAATAGCAAGTTATTGTTTAAAAGAAAGATAATAAACTATTATAGTAACACCCATGGGACAGTGTGAAATGAAAGAAATTAAGCAAAATGGCATTGTGGACCCTGATCTGTTCATGCCATCATCCTGTTTTTGAGTTGAAATGTTGTTTCTTTCTTAGGTTAAGATGGGACATTGTATACATGTATATAGCTGATTTTATCAAATACAACACTCCTACGAATCTTTTACTATTACAATTAAAAAAAAAAAAATTGTCGTTTTATTTCAGAATCGAAATTAAAGAACGCTTATTTTGGACTTTTATAAATGCACCTGAACTTGGTGTTTTAGTGGTGAATATGTTTAAGTATACTATCAGCTATTACACTCCTTACTCCAAATGTCTTAAACCACAATATCAAATAACATTGTACTGAATGGGAAAACTGGTCTGGTATACCAGGTCACAGACATTTGGAGTAT
>JAVSBT010070887.1:0-16536 GCA_033118115.1 Pharyngocirrus eroticus
TATATAATCTGTTCTTTAAATCTTGTTTTACATACATAAGGTTAATGTCTTTAAATAACCAGTTTTGGAGCAAAACAGTAAGAATTGTGCAATAGGGCACAAGAAATACATAGTCCTCTTGCAATGGATTAAAAAAGTTAAATCTTTAAGTTGTTGGCACTGTATGGGATTCAGCAATGTGTTAAGATTATATAGTTCTGAAAACCTAGATGTCAAAACTTGCTCAAGTAGTTTAAAAGCACTATACTAACTTAGGAAATGTTTATTATATTTTCAGTATGACAAAGAAATCTGTAATTCTGCTATTAAAGAAGACAATGGTATATGACTTGCATTATGAATCAAATTCTTTTGAAGAACATGCAGCAGTATACATTCAGATACTAAAGCATGCAAAGTTTTGGACTGCATTGAAAAATGCTCAAGGAAGCTTGGCCCACACAGTTTGGAAAACTCAGGCTTTTTCTACCACAGAAAATATGCTCGCAGATCTAGGCCATGCAGTGAAAGACTTAAGAGTAAGTCCGATTTTTTTCCAAGCTGTTTATAAAGTAGTCAAAAAAAGGGGTTATGATGTATTCAACCTGATGGCTACATTTCACAAAGGAACATATATTTCTCAGTGGGAAGGAATTTTTGATCAAGCAGACCAAACTTTCATAGAAATGGGATCAAAAGGGAAACAATTGAAAGTACTCTTTCATTACTTTCTACCAGCCATGGACCAATTGACACCAATGGGAGATTTACCCACGTTCAAACAAGAACTGAACAAGAAGACAAACTTCAAAGAATCGACACAATCATTTTTTAAGCAGTCTTTTTCTAGTGAGGTATTTTGGGGTAGCCTTAATGAATTCAGTGACTTCGCTTTTGCTTTGTATGATTTACAAGGCTTCAAAAGTTTCATTCCATTCTGTAAACGCCAATTCAACGCTGGTTATCTTCAGTCATTTCTGGAAGAAAAAAAAGAAAAAATTACACCAAATGAGATCAAGATAGCCCCAATTGAAAACAGCAGCAGTACTTTTGACCTTGAAGTATTATTTGATGAGCCAGCTGCTATTGATGATAATGCACTAGAAAAATCTATGATGGAGTCAAAATACTCTTGCCAAGAAATTGCATCATTCTTAAGAGAGGTTTGTCTACCTGAGTACAGAAGTCAACTTCAAGAGATTCTGATTGATGATGTTGATGTCCCAGTGTCAAAAATGTTATACATTTTTGTAGATGTAAACAAGATCAAAGAAGAAAAGGAAAAGGCAAGTGAATATCTTAGTATATCCCCCATTGAGAAGAAGAAAGTTGCTTTGCAGAACTACTTGTTGTTCCCAAGCCTCAAAGACAAAGTTGCCAATCTTGAAAAGGTTATTGAGGCATTTGGAATCAAACCAAAGGAAGAAGACCCAGTATTAGTAGCTTTGAAGGATTTCAAGAAATATTCACAAAATAAAAGTGAAGACATAACACTGTATGCTATTAGCAATGTTGTTATAGAATTGAACAACTTATTCCAGGAAATGTATACAGGGGATGCCTGGAATGTAGTCCATGCACTATCGCAATCAAGGACTTTGTTAAACTTTCTCAAGAAAGTAGCAGATGAAGATTTGAGAAATTTGATTGATGCTTCAGAAGAGCATTCTGAGCAGCATATACAAGTGTCTACAGTCTCTGACCTCATACAAGTTCACAGAACAGTTCATCACATCCTTGTAGCAAAAGACCAACAGTGTTCATTGAATACATTTTTTGCAAAGATATGCAAAATTGCAAATCCAGATTCCAAAAGTAGACAAATACCAAAAAATCTTGCTGCAAAAATAGTAGGCTGTGCTCAGAATGTCCACAATCTGAAGGCTCTTTACCAAAATGTTGCAAATCGTGGTGAACTCACCAAAGCTATTGTCATGTATTCACTGAATACGGGTTACCTTAAATTCGAGATTGATACAAACATCAAAGAGTGCTTGTTTGTTTTAACATACAAGAATAATAAGGTGGAAAGTACCCATACAATGCAAGAATTGTTTGACCTCAGAAGTAGAGCACTTTTGATTGCGAACTCAGAAAAAAATGAAAGCAAACCAGATGAAGTTGAGGATGAACAAGTCCTCAAACAGAGAAGAGTGAATATGAAGAAATTTGTGGAAATTATAGACAATGCAACATCAATTGCTGATACTTGTACACAGCTGCATCAAATGGGGCATTTCAACTACCAAAGATACAAAAAAGTGTTACCACAAGGCAGGAATGTTACACAAGGGAACAGGTTTGATGATCTTGAACCTGTCACAGTCAACCTTGAAAAAGATTTAATTTACTGGAGAAATGTTCTTGAAGATGCTCGCAGCAAATTTTATGTCTTAAATTTTCTCTGGGGAGATCAACTTGCAAAGCTAAAACAGTGTTTTGACAAAAGATATTTGACAAAAGAAGTGAGAAGTGTTCTGAAATACATCCACCCTGATATTGATGAGGGCCTTATTAATGTATATCACCAGTCATCAAAGAGCAATGACTTGAAACTAGCTTTAGAAGACCTTGGAGAGGCACTGCAAAAAGTAGCAATACCCCTCAAACCTTATAGGCGACCAATCCAGGGAATCCAAACATTTCAAAATGTGGAGATGAAAATGAAAAAAGGAGAGCTCTATATTGCTCAGTTGGACCCTGGAAGTTCTCAATTGATCCCTGTTATCACAATATTGTATGCTGATACAGTTCAAAGATGGCCTGAAGCAAGTCAGTTGTTGTTTTGTAATGAAGACACAACTTGGGAAGAAGTGAAATTGCTACTGAACAGATGCTTGCACCAAAAGAGAAAAACTGGTCTTGAAGAGCTTTTTTGCATTGCAAATGTAGAACTTTTGCCAAATGAAATGCAGTTCCAACTTGTCGAGCAGTTACAGAAATCATTACGACAAGCAGAAGACAATTATCAAACCGCCTTTTACCTGTGTTTGATTTGTCAGTCAGCTCCACATGATCCAATCATTGATCAATTCCATAACAAGGTTCACAGAGTCAATGCTCTTTCAGTAGCATCCATGGAGAAGTTGTTACAGGGTTGCTGGCCAGATGTCTACATGATTACATCAGACGTGCCTGGCCTTGGCAAGACAGAAACAATTAAAGAAAGAGCAGCAGCCAAAAGTATGGGTACAACAACATTAGACTTATCAGGACCTCTCACTAGGGATAAATTGGTACAGATGGTAAACAAACTCAGAGTAAAGCCATTTCAAGTACTACACATTAATATAGGTGCCACACCCAGTCCAGCGTTACTGGATTCCTTCTTGTTTGAACTGATAGTGATTGGGATTGTGTCCTCAGAAACATCTCTTGTGTGTTTGCCTACCAAGAATATTGCAGTAGAGGTGGCCAATTCTATTCAGCATGGCTTGATGAATTCTTTGACAGTCTTACACTGCTTCAAACGTATACATTTACAGTGGAGGAACTATAACAATTATGTTGTTAGCAAAGAGCTGAATGATCCAACACAAGTAGTCTGTAAATATCTGCAAGCACTAGACACTGGACACCTTGATGAGGAAAACATTTCTCTGATTCAAAAAGGATCACCAGGACCACTACCCAAGACAGAATGTCACCAGTTACTGTCAAAGTACTTTGGTGAAGGACAGGATATGTCATTTAGTGTAGTGAAAGTTTTCATGAATGTCATGGCAGATCAACTAAAAAAAATGTCTGCGAGCTATTACTTTAGAGTGGAAAATATTGAAGCAATGCTTGGAAAAAAGCAACCCCAGCAAATACGAACCACCATGGTTAAGGCACTGATGGAAATTTCTAAAGAATTTGCTTGCAGATCTGTCCAGTCATGCCGATCCGCTCAAGCTAAAGCTGTAAATGATGAATGTAAAGACATGGTCAACAGGGTGGAAGGAATGATTCAGTGGGCAGACAGCAATCATTTGATGATTGTTTTTCATGGACAGGATGCACAAACAGTGTCTGCGTTGTACAGGGATGCAAAATTTATTCCACCAGATGTTGTCAAACTTTTCAAGTCACAATTACAGAAGGATTTAGAAGCATATGAAAACCTGAACCAAGACAATTTACAGACAAAATTGGAAAGAGTGGTAAGGACAAATATTGAGGAATTCAAGAGGACAACTTTGGGAGAAATGAGAACTGCTTATGCCTTGACTCCAGATAATTTACTTAAAATGATTCTGATAAGTCTCAGAGTCAAGGCAAGCGTTCCTGTCATTTTGATGGGAGAAACAGGGTGTGGGAAGACAAGTCTTGTGCGCTATCTCGCTGCCACATGTGAGGTAGAATTCTTCATTTTTAACTTCCATGCAGGTGTCACAGAAGAGAGTATTGCAGAAAAAGTATTAGAAATCCACGAAAGGGCAAATACAAATAGAAAGAAACAAATTTTGATGTTCTTGGATGAGATCAATACATGTGATCATTTGGGGTTTCTGAATGAAATACTTTGCCATCACTCATGTAAGGGAAAACCATTAGCACGCAATTTGAAGTTTGTGGCAGCATGCAACCCTTACAGGCTGAGAAAAGAAACTCAAATTTTAACAGCAGGCCTAAAGGGGAAAGTAACATCAGATCCATTATCAAAATTGGTGTATCGTGTTCACCCCTTACCAGAAGCAATGACAGACTATGTATGGGACTACGGTTTACTGAGTGTGAAAGATGAGAATGCCTACATTGGAAGAATGATGGTGGATGTTTTTCCAACATTTAGAAGGCACAAAAAAGTTGTAAATGCTCTGATTTCCTCCCAAAGTTTCCTTCGTGAAGTAGAAACAACAGCCTGGTCTGTCAGCTTGAGGGATGTTCAAAGATGCAAAGTCTTGATGCTTTGGTTCTTTGAGATGTTGGAGACCAAGTCCAAGTATGCCTTGCCTGGTTATAATGACCCGATTACTCAACATTTCACAACGGAAAGAGCAGTGGTTCTTGCACTCTGTCACTGTTATTATGCAAGACTACCACAGAGTGACCAAAGAAAGCAATACATGAAATTGATAGCCAAAGAAATGTACCCAGATGCTGATAATGAAAAACAAGCCAAAGAATTTCTTGACCTTCTTCGCTTAGAACAAATGGATTTGTTGAACAGGATGAAACTCCCAAGTGGCATTGCAAAGAATACAGCTCTGAGAGAAAATGTATTTGTCATCCTTGTATGCATATTAAACAAGATTCCTGTATTTGTTGTTGGAAAACCAGGATGCAGTAAATCTTTATCAATGCAACTTCTTAAGAGTAATCTTAGAGGCCAGGATTCTCATGACAATTATTTCAAGACTCTGCCACAACTATATGTGGTATCCTATCAAGGGTCTGAATCCTCTACTTCTGAAGGCATTGAAAAGGTTTTTGCAAAGGCAGAACAATACCTGAGTCACAACAAGAATGAAAATGTTTTACCTGTAGTCCTCCTAGATGAAGTTGGCTTAGCAGAGGTATCAAGATTCAACCCTTTGAAGGTATTGCATAACCTTTTAGAACCAGCAACAGGGAAAGTGCCAAATATTGCAGTCGTTGGAATATCAAACTGGGCATTAGATGCAGCAAAGATGAACAGAGCTATACATTTATCAAGACCTGACTTAGGTGTTGAAGAATTGGTAGACACTGCAGTCTCCATTGGGTCTGAATTTCAGGAAGACCTCTTGCCTAACCAAAAAGAAGAACAAGAAAGGCTATTCTCTGTATTGGCAAAAGCATACTTCCATTATCAAAAGAATCAAACAAAGAAAAACTTCCATGGCCTCAGAGATTACTATGCTTTGATTAAATTTGTCACAAAACACTTGGGAAAAAGTGAGGAAATAGATAAAGTTCATATTATAATGAAGGGGTTGCAGAGAAATTTTGGAGGAATAAGAGCAGGTATGACTATGAATGACATAGTGAAAATGTTCAAGATGGAACTTAAGAAAGAATTCCAAGACTCGCCAGTTTCTTTTGAGATGGAAGGGTTTGACAACATCAGCCAGACAGCACAACAACTTATCAGAGATAATCTTGAAGACAAATCAGCCAGATACCTTATGCTTATTACCAGTGGAGATTCTGCTGTTGGAATCTTAGAAAAAAAATTAAAAGATCAGAGCCAAGGATATGAAGTGATGATGGGCAGCCAATTTGAAGAAGATCAAACAGAAAATTACAGCTATAGAATACTGAGTCGTATCATACTCTGCATGGAAAGAGGTGTAGTGCTGATACTCAAAGATTTGGATCACATTTATGGGAGTCTCTATGACCTGCTGAATCAGAATTACACCCAGTCTGGAAATAAAAGGAACTGCAGGGTAGCCATAGGCCCTTACAGCAATCCTGTCTGCCAAGTACATGATGACTTCAGATGTATTGTACTTATGGATGAAAAAGATGTAATAATTGCAGACCCCCCTTTTCTGAACAGATTCGAAAAACAGTTCCTTCAAATCAAAGATGTTGTGAACCCATGGCAAAGAAAACTTGTTGAAAGGATAGATGAGTGGAGTGAAAACTTTGTTGATGTTGAATGTTATCACTTCAAAAGAGAAGATTGTTTCCTTGGATTCCACAAGGATTTGATACCTTCCCTTGTATTGGAATGTTCTCCATCAAGCATTGAGGACATTGAAGAAACACGAATTCTTCAAGACTGTAAAGACAAACTTCAGAGACTTGCCACCCCTGATGCTATTCTGCGATTGACTAACTCAAATCTAAAGAACAGTCACAGAGAAGATGTTGAGAACATGATGAGGGATGGATACTTTCAGAGGGAAGTGCACAGAAGTATTGATGACTGTGTACACAGTGCCTGTAGAGATCATGAAACAGTGGGAAACAACCATGGACTTAGACTTGTGATATACACTCACAGCAATGTTCACATTGATATTATGCAAGAACTTGGGACTGGATTCTCTGCCGAAGTAAAGAAACTGAGTGCCTACAAGTCAGAGAGACAACTGACAAAAGATGTGAAATCATTTTGGTTTGAATCCAAGGCAAAATTTCTCTTTATCCAATGCAAGCCATCTCTAGATGCAGATCATGTCCTGTTAGCTAGATATCAAATTGAAAGTTGTGCTAGCAAGTACAAGGTAGAACATGGACAAGACAAGAATATTGTATTCATAATTCACATTGACAGATACGAAAAAGAAATCCAGGCAACATGGCAGTTCAACTATCTCAGTGGATGGCAGCTTGTTACAGTAGATATGCTTGAATCCAGTCCATATCCATTTGTTGCAATATTGGAAAAAAGTGTGTTGGATATTCTTGAAAGTAACATTCTACCCCTGCAAAAAGTAGTAAAAAGTCAGGTATTATGGGCATTCACTTGCATGAAATACAACAATGCAGTTGCTACTCATAATGTCAAGGACATTTTGGAGAAAATTGAAGACATTTCTGACTCGGAGGTGATAATTTCCTGTTTGACAGAAGCAGTGAAAGAACAAATGAAACAGATGCCAGAGATGACACAAAAAGGAGAGATAGGTTCAGACAGTTGGCAAGTCAAGGTTGCCTGCAATCCAGAGGCCCTTGCTAATGCTTCTACATTTTGGAAGGCGCTGTTGCACAGTGTAAGGGAGTATGTTAAAAAAACATTTGCAAAGTTAGTGTATGTCCTGGAGACACATTATGTTTGGCACAGCTTTCTTCAGGCAGAGGAAGAAGACACCAGATTGTTATGGCAGAAGTGGGTACTGGATCCTAGAATAATGGACACGGAAAGAATATTAGATCCGGATGGAGCTGAGTGCTATGAAATCAATGATTTGACACGACCAGGTCTAGGTTTTCCTTTTATTAAACAATTCGAGAACAAATTAGCCAGTGTGAAAGAAATAACTCTTGAGGCAGGTGGCATGAACTTGGCAGTACAAACAGAACCCAAAAATGAAAATAGCACACATGAAAAAGAGCTGTACATAGCTGAGAAAAAAATACCAGGTTCTGCAGAAGATGGGGCAGGCATTGCCCCACCAGTTGCTGATGATGAGGTTACAACAAGCTTATCTGATGTCCAAACACAAGAACAACATTTAAGTGAAAGTTCAAATGATGAAAATGACCTTGGTGTTGTCAAATCAAGGGAAGGAGGGGCTGCAAATGTTGTTATAGAGCCCAATTTAGAATGTAGTGAGCAAGAAGAAAAGATTTCCAACATTAACATGATCGACAAACTTCAAAATATGAATTTAGCAACAGAGGAAACTGTAGACCAAAGCAATGAAGATCTTGAAAACCCTGGAGATGATGCATCAGATAATGTAAAAGACAATAATGAACAAGAATGTGGTATTGTACTTAAATCAGAAGAACTCTTGGTAGATTTTCTCTGTCACTTGATGTATCCAACAAAGGAAGTATTGCAACAATGTGGTAGTGTTAGGAATTGGCAGTCCAAAGTAAGCATCCTTCAGTCTTTTGCTAGTAGAGTGAGTTCTTATCCAACAGGAATTCACTTTCTCAGTCTGTGCAGTGATTTTGCTGCAAGTATAATACTTCCATATGGCGTCAATGAAGAGAGACTTGTCAATCTAGGAAAGATAGGAATTAACAATGGTGATGAGGTCATGTCAAGTATTGAGTTGCTTGAGTTTCTACACGGTGAAATGATGGAGTTGGTCGAAGTTGATAAAGTTCCCAAAGCTATAGGTCAACAATACCTATGCATGTCCATGGGAAGGATTTTGGACCTGGACCCAGAAAATCCACTTTTGCCAAGAATTCTTCAGTTGACAATAACTGGAAACATGCCTGATCCAAACCTCAGTTACTTTGGTACAGTCCTACAAAAACTATTGTGGGGTGTTGAAGATGATTCTGAACTTCTCTCTACCCTTTGTAAAATAATCATAAGTGAAAATGAAGAAGCATACTACCCACAATTCAAAAACATAAACGAAGAGCTACAGCAAGCAGGTGGAAAAGGGGACAGATTCATGATTCTGCTGACAAACATCTTGGAAAAGAGTGGCTTTGAAAACTTACCGTGTACATTGATAGAGGATATAGGCTGTGAGAAAACAGAATTAGAAATTTTACAGGCGGCAAGTCAACTGATAAGATCAAGCAAACGGATGTCATTTAGAGTCCTTGTAGCTATTGCTTACTCAAAGAAAATACTTCAAAATGTCTCTAGCCAAATTAAGGGGACATGTAAAGACCAGCACATCATTTTGAAGGAACTGGACTGCGCTTTGGGAACTTCAGAAGAAAGTGATTACAATGATCAGAACTTGGTACTAAGAGACTATTTTTTGAAATGTCAAAAGACAAAGCACACACTATCAAAAACTATGAAGAAAATATCAGGAATTGCATCTACTTTCAAATCTTTAAGCAGCATAGACTGGCCAGGTGACGAAGTCATTTTAGGCCTTGGCTTCAATCCATTGACAAAAGCTGAACATCTCCCAAAGCTTTCAGATATTTGGCAAAACTATTTGACAGAAAAAAAAGAAGATCATGTAAAAGAATTTCTACGCAAAGCAAGGTCAAGTCATGATTACACCATGGCTCTCTATTGTCTGATGTTCAAAAACTTTACATTGGTTCAAACTGTGCAGCCACAGAAAAATGCAGAGAAAGCTTCAAGACATATTCTAATGGAGGGCTGCACATTTTTCACCCCTGCAAATAGAGCACTGGCAGAAAAGTTACTTTTATATTCAGATTTTGGGGTAGAATGGATGCAACTTACAGAAGAAACGTCATATCAAAGCATACAGCAGGCTTCAATACTGTACCATCTCATGATAATGATTTTGGCCAATAATCCTACAAATGAAAAGGGGGACCTTCCAGTGAAAGCTCCAATATTTGCAAAGTGTATCCTCTCACCACAGGCTGCTATGGAAGCATACTTACCAACATGCAGTGATCAAGTCAGCACAAAGACATGTGACGCATACTCTGTTACTTTTCATATTTGTAAAAATGGAAGTGTAACAGGACAACAAAAAGATAAAGAGAAACAATGTGAATTGTGTTTTGAATCAAGCCATGAACAAACTATTGATGTACCGCAGAATAAGGAAGATGAAAATGTTGCAGATCAAGATCAAATCCCAGGCTATCACCCTTCCTTAGAAAATGAAGATGTGTGGTTTTCTTGCACTGGACAAATGTCCCCCCTACCGTACCGCCTCATGAGAATGTTGGTGCATGGATGTTTTCTATTAGCTCATGCATTTGGAAATCTAGAACCAGAAAATGAGGACACAAACCATCCCCTTAGCAACCAAAGTCTTACAGCACAATATAAAAAAGATTGGAAGGCTCTTACAGAAATGCTAGATGAAACAGATGAAGGTGTTTGCAGATTTTTGCATATGGTGATTGAAAACATGTCTGACCTCATTGCCAGAGAACCCTTCAGCTGTGCAACACCAGCGAATAGGCAGGAATATGAAAATGCATTCCAAAGTCACATAGAGATACTTGTTGAGGGTAGGAGGTTCAAAATGCAGGAATGGTTTACAGAAGTTTGTAATCTTAGTGGATACAGACCTGACAGTGTTGAATGTGTTGTAAATGAAGTTGCAACAGGAAAGGAGCCCACACTTTTGCAAGTCTTGTTTTGTAACACTGGAAAATTATCTATGGAAAGTCTAAAACACAATTTTATGAGCAATAACAAAACTGAAGAAACAAAATTCCTTGGATACTTCCTGGCTCAGGAAAAAGAATTGAGTCTTATGAAGTATTTATGGCCACTTATGAGGTGGCAAAGAGAAGTATACAATAATCTACACAGACGACTTAGTAAGGAAGATTTATATGAATACACCATTGCTAAATTCATTAGCAGTTCAGATTTTGATAAATATCAAAGACAAGACATATATGACAAGTTTGAAGAGGCCTGGAATGAACTGCAAAAGACAGAAAACATGACATTGTTGGGCTTTGAGCATGAGCAGAGAAAACTTTTCATAAGGATGAATAGAGGAGAAAAATTGTCTCACTGTCTTGTGCGAGATGACGCATCTCCATTACTGCTCTTTATTAAAGCCTTGCAAAAGATACAAAATGACTGCATTCTAAGGGCCATGGGAATATCTTTGAGTTCAGAGGTCACAGCCGTCAGTTTTATGAGAAGGTCAGAGAGTTGTGCCTCTGTGGATAGCATACAAATCCAAGATGCTTTAGAAGGAGATTTGATTAGTTTTGAGTGGAATGAGAAACTTCTTCACTTCTCGCAATTCAATACCAACTATGGCCAGGGTCAAGAAGTAGTTTATGATTTTCAGAAAATTGAAAAGGAACTGGCCAAATCCATCCTACCGGGAAGATCATATCTTTCAAGTGAGATCTGTTTTCCGGTGTTTGTATATGCAGGTCAGTTTTTTCATGCATATTCTACTATACTTTATGATCTTGCAAACAAAATACCACAAGAAAGACTCCAACCCAACATCCGAGACAGCTTGAACAGAAAGAAAGAGGAAAATCCCAATTATGTGAGTGAACTACTGACACAGCTAGAAATAATCATACCCTACATGAAGAGGACTGGTGGCTCACCAAAGACACCAATTGTAAAGTACACAGAAGATTGGCTTTCTAAGTCTGGGGCACCCATTCTACAGAATCTATTCCCTGGGACTGTTGGAGAATTGCAGCTCTCACACATTGTCCACCTTTACGAATTCACTGAAGAATTGATGGCAGAAAATGTGATTGAAGCTCTTGACGAAAAATTCATGGCACCCCTTCCAACTGATTCAATGTCTGATTTCATCCAAAGTGAAGTTGTTGCATTACTAGATCTCAAAACAGCTATTGCAAGACTGGTGATAAGGTATGTACTGTGTATTGGAGTTTTGAGTGACAAAAATATTACTTGCTTGATATATGACTAACAAAATGAAAATACTTTTCTTAGCTAGTTACAATGTGATAGATAATATCTAGATATCCCCTGGATAATTTATTATTGTGTTTTGTTCAAACATTGTGAATTTGTATTTTACTATTGAATAAAGGTATGTGAGTTCCAACCAAGCTAAGGTTGAAAGGGGGAAGAGGATGTCTGACTTGATCTGTATCCCAAGCCTATGGTCAGGTAGTGTTGACCAAAATGGTATTTTGACAAAATTTCTGGGAGAAAAGCAGAAAACACTAAAGGAGGTGTTCCCAGATGACTTGACAATGGCTCACATCTGTGCAGCATATCAAGATGCAAAGAAACAGCTTGAGGTAAAAAAAAATCTGTTGACTTTCTGCAGTATAGGCTTGACACCCTGATGATGAATAATTATGTAATATGTTGTATATACTGCTTGGGTGAATAAAGTACTGGCCAAAACTTCTGACAGCATTATTATTGCAGGTTTTTACGTTTGTTTAAGAATTGGCTAGATCACTCATAATTATTTTAGTTTATTAGAAGTGGTCCTAAAGGAAACTGCATATAATCATGAAAAAATCCATGAATTTGATAAATTATTATTCTATATTTTTTTGAAATTTTCCTTTGATTCTAGGTCAGAAACAAAAGAAGAGGGGCTCATATATCATGGACACCAAATAGGCCTTTTCGGCAAATGGGAACAAATCAGGGTGGAAGGAATAGGCAAAGAAGCCGAAAATCACTTATTGCATAGTGTGCCTTAGAATTTCATTCTATAAAGAACATTTACAAGTGACACTTGTTATTTTGCTGAAATTAAAAACGTTTTTTTTATATAGCAACTGATGTCTATAAAACAAACATAACTGTTATTGTATACTCTCAAAATAATTTTCGTTTGATGTAAGATACACCAATGTACAATTGGGTGTGGAAAATGTTAAGATATTTTTTCTTTTTTTTCTTTCTTTTGTGGTAAAACTGATAATTTTACATTCATAAGCAAGAAAGCTACTCCGAATAGGTTCATTTTGAATTTATTACTACAACATCTTCAGGCAATCAATGGGAATTTGGTGTATCAATATTAGTATCATAATGTACATGTATATACATACCTTTTATCTAACATTTTGCCTGAAGATGGTGTAGTTAAAGTTAACAACGAAAATTTGCTGATAAATTCAAAATGAACCTATTTGTAGTAGCTTTTTTGCTTGTGGTAAAACCTTTATCAGATTATGCCTTATAATAAATTGTTGGCTTCAGTGTGACTGTTCAATTATAATAATTGTTCTAGTGTTTTTGTTTAAAGCAGTATATAAACAATGATACTTTCAGACTGAAATGTAAAATATATAATTATGTTGCAAGGAGATGAAAATATTTGCAATTCTTGCCAGGAAAAAAGCATTGATTTTTATGCTATTGCTTTGATTATTATCATTTTTGAAACCTAATTCAGATGGAAATAGATACTTAAAAACAGTGTCTATCTTAGTTTCATAGAATACTTTCATTTCTTTAGTTCAGATTAAACTCTTCTTACATGATACAAATGCACCTGCAATAGAAAATCATATTGGTATATTTGTTTCAAAATAATTGTATTCAAATGATGTAAGTGTTGACACTAATTAAAAGTAGTTAGGTTAAATGGGAATTTGGTGTATCAATGTTATTATCATTCTATATACATACTTTTTATCAAATATTTTGCTTTTAGTGAAAAAGAACTTGTGTAACTGTAAGAAAAGAAAAAATTCATAGTTTTGCTTATACATATATGTTTTGTAAAATTATTGGAAAAAGACGCATAAAAACTTTTATGTGGTTTTAAAAAGTACTGTTTAATTGGTTTACAATTTATTAAGCTTTTGATGAGGAATAAATCTTTCACACACAGTGCATCAAAAAAGTTTAGTTAAATTATTCTTAGATTTTAATATTGTAAAATTCCAATGATTCTCAAGACATTTTTTTTCCTTTTCACTTTTGATCCAAAATTGCAATTGCAACTCAATCTATTAATTGGTGTGGCATGTTAATTTGAATAAGTTTTATTCATAGTAAGATTTTGAATTATGATTGGCCCATGAGATTTGTATCTCTAAAGAAATTAAAGGTAAGCGTTCCTTTGTATGTCTTGTACAAGATATTTTCTTCGACAAACTGGCAGCTGATGCTTACAATTATAATACTGTATTACAATATGTCTTAGAATTTCTCCATTCAGCATAAAGGGATGATCATAAGCCAATATAGAAGTGTTCACTATACAGTGCTCATGTAGATAGGCTATAGTTTTTTCAGCCATCATTGATTATGATGGTGATAGATGGGTTGAGATATACAAACAAATTATTATTAGGCCGTGCCAAATTAACTAGCTGGTAGATGGAATTATTGGCATCAAAAATTGGGTTGGTTAGTCAACCTTTTTTTCTCCATCTGAACCGAGATGATTTTAAATCAAGTCCTTTGATTGAGATAAATGTATGGTCATGACGGATACTGGATTACTAGACAGCACTGCTATTTTCCAGAAGTCCTTGTCTGGTCACATGTTCTTAGCCCTTTTTCTTTAGTTTCGGTCAAGACAAGAAGTGAACAAAATTCATTTTCCCTATTCCTCACTAAAGGGATACACATTCAAGGTTAAGATTTGGAATAGTCTCCTGTGCCAGTATTTAACTATTAATTAAGTGGCCACTTCTTTCAAAAGTTTTTTAATGAACTAGAAAACTATGTCACTTGAAAAATTACATACAAATTTGGGGTCAAAGACCATAGTCGGGGTCAAAGTTCTGAAGGCAACCCCCTCCAAACATCAATGCTTTGATATCCTCTATCAATCCTGAAAAATGGGTGCCTCAATATCACTTTTCAAAGAATTTGCTTATTAAACATTGCATTTTTTCTGTTGATTTTCTTCAGTATAGTTTAATGCCCTGATGATGAATATGTAATATATTTTAAATTCTGCAGTTCAGGTCTTATTTAAACATTGTATCATCTGCCTGACCATTGGATATCATCCCTCAATACATATTTTTTACAAGATTTTGATGAATTTTCACATTTTTCAGGTACAAAAGTACTTATTTAGGATTTCTATATTTTCTACAAAAAAAAAAATTCTTGCAATAGTTAAGAAAATAGAATGATTGTAAAATGAAGGTTTGAGCAAAATTAAATATGTAGTTTATTTCTAAAACTTCACAGCTTTTTTATATCTTTAAGAAGCTAACTAGAGATAATGAAAAGAAACATTTAGGTATCAAATTACGATTTTGAAGCTGCAGATATATTCTAAATTTAGATTGTTTTTGTATTTTAAAATCTTAACTCAAAGGAGTTGATTCAAAATTTGTAAAACAAAGTTCGTTTTTTTTTAAATGTCAATATATTTTATTTTTTGTATAAATTGTACAAAAGTAAATGACCTTTCATTTGTGTTGGTATGTCCTAAATGAAGTGCTGAAACCAAAAATATATACTTATATACTACAGAAATGTGCACTGAAAGTAGCAAATGAGCTTCAATTAAAAACACCTCAAATCAATGGTAACCTGTTTCGCTTCCTTAATCAGATAATACTGTGTGACACTAGTGACAATGTCAATGATGATATCGAAGCGCATGTGTGGACATTTTTTTCAACGCCCAATGCATATCAATACCATTTTCAAGAAAGTGAAACTGTTGCGTATACGAAAGTTTGCTGCGGCTGTTTCAAGATGACTTGTTAAGTTGTTACTTGTCTCGATACTATAAAATTAAGAAGGAGGCATAAGATACTGATCACAAAATGGTTATTGGAATGTTCAAAATCTTGATTTCATAGACTTATCTAAATACTGTATCACAATTCGTAGATTCATCATTTTTGTCGCCTCAAATAATGTTGACGGTGTGATGGATGCGTGTGTTTCCCAGAAACTGTCATGTTAACCGAGTCACATTAAAATAACAATCAAATGACACTGTCTGACACTGACAGTGAAAATACCTTTTTAAATGTTGACATGAAACAGCACTTCTATTTTCTAACGCAATTGTGCTGATACTAAGGCTAAGGTGAGTTCAATTTGACAATATCAATGACAAACTGCACTTGATGTAGCCAAGCCATGAATGTAGTGTAAACATGTAATACATGCTACCGACAATTTGCATCGCCTTCAATTTTCTTGACAACATTTCCACAAACCGTTCAATCAATATGAGCCAATTTGGAAGACTGAATTAGGCACCATTAACACCCAGATGACCCAGAAGCTTATCACAGAACCATAACAAAGGTTCAGAACAGGTACCTAATGAGTAATACTTGAGGCAGTATACAAAATAGTCATTATGGTAAGGTGAGAACACCAATAACTGATATTAAGGTCACGGTTACCTACCTACCTATATACATATATATATATACAAATAGCTGAAAATAGGCTTATATTATATGGTTCGGACACATCCAAATTGGTTATTAAGGTTTCAGCAAAGCTTAGATTTTGTTTTTAGAAGTCTATTCTAACAACATGACAGCTTATTAATGACATAAAAAAGTTTTTGCAAAACTGGAAAATCAAAAAGTGGGCCGGGCCAATCCAAATTCACTATTTGAATGATTAAAATGTTTATTTCT
>JAVSBT010070998.1:0-16534 GCA_033118115.1 Pharyngocirrus eroticus
ATCATCTCCGGTCTAAAACTGAAAAAAAGGGGCCTCGTCTTGAAACGTCTCGCAAAAGATCGTGAATAAGGTCAATAGTAGTTGATCTATATTCAATTGTATAGGATGACTTTTGAAATACAGGTAACTGGTGTTAACTTACTGCAGATAGGACTGCCAATTGACTCGATTAGAGCGTACTTCATTTGCCCTCTGTTGCAGTGGACTAGTGGCAACATGAACTCCTGTAATGAAATATTGTCAAAGTTTATTGTTTAATAATAATAATAAATTAATTGTTTACTTATGAAATAGATAACAATGATGAGAGTAAGATTACTGAATACAGTATGATTGACACTGATACTGCTATAATCTTCAGTAATATTTACATTTAAAGTTATCAGGTGAAATTTTGTTATTGTTGTTGTTGTTGTCAGGTGGACCCTATTGCATGTTTATGAAGGAAAAGGCTAAAAATAGAAAATTCAAGCAGACCACACCTTATTTCAATATGGGAATAGAACTGTAGTTTGCTCCCTGATTTACAGGATGCGATTTACTGCTAGGAAACTCTGGTGGTAGGAACAATATCAATTAAATGTTCAACTTCAATCAATATGATAATTATCATGTATGTGACTTCATTGAACAGACATTTCCAATCCTAACAACATTTAAGAGGAAAATCCATTTGGCTTGGTGGTGAGTTAACGAAAAATGATACTCTGATTCTTTCTTATGTTATTAATCATGTAACTAGTCTATTGTAATGATAGTAAAAATGATCTGTTGTTGCTTCTTAAGTTGTAGGGCATCATTTTTCAAACTGTTGGCTTTTCCAAAGGATATGCCGGGCTTCCAATATTTTCAACAATGTTATTTATAAAGATATTAAAAAGGTGCCCTAATAATTTAACTTCTGTATAAGCCTAAGGCGATGATGTGGAACTTTATAAAAGGCTTTTGAAAAATCGAGTATTGCCATGTCTATTTACTTCTTTTCAAGTGTAGTTATAGTAGATTATAAGATTGTCATTAATGTCAAATTAGTGACACTGATGGGGACAGACTGACAGAGACACTCACTAACTCAAGTGATTTGTCACTGAGTAAATGACAGTAGGTGAGCAGCCTACTGTCAGTGTCAGTGTCATTAGGACTTGTCAAAATGCAAACACGTAAATTTTTACCTTTTTCCAAGTCATCAATATTAGATATCACCGTATCTATTTTGCTATAATTTGTCGTATTCATCGTGAGATAATTGTCTTTCACGATATCCTTAACGTTGTATTAGAATATATCAAAATGTCTTGCAAACCCACAGCTTTTCAACATACATACAATATCACTCAATCATGTGATAAGTCATGTGATAAAAATTAACTGTCTACAGAAAAATATTTTGGGTGAAAATAATCAAATGTGTAGGGATTATATTTTTATTAGAGATAAGCATAGCATATCTGGATTATAGCATTCAATGATAAAAGTGTGTGTTTTTAACTAAACGAATTTAAAAAAATATTTACAACTTTGACCTACATAAAAATTCGTCTCGTATGATAATTTCTATGAGTGGGAAAGCAAATGATTAACATGAAAGTTGAAAAAGGTAAGATTGCAATAAATGGATTTAAATTATATGGCCTGGTAAAGATAATGTGTTCTAGCACGTACTGATCCGTACTCTTTTCTCTTAACAGTCTGTAGAACATTAGGTGAGAGGTCAAGGTGATCAAGACAACAACACGGGTCCTGAACTAAAATCAGTAACAGGATATAAACTAAATCTAAGTGAGACTCGCAGGATTACCCAAGCATTACATGTGAGAACGGAATTGATTAGAAATGTCCATGGCAATTTTTTCGGAGGAATATCTTTCATAAACAACAATGAGTCCAGTGGCGATAGGAGCACCTGAGCCCAAGACTGGAATTGCATCACTTCTTCAACATGTGAGGTGGGAACACTTGGCTGCTGGAGTCAGTGGTGGTGTGGTCTCAACTGTGATATTACACCCTCTTGATCTCATCAAAATACGATTTCAGGGTAAGGTTTATATTAAAATGATTTGTATTTTCATCTACAGTGACATACTCGCTCTTTTCCTCTTATGTTAATTAGCGGTCATACTCGTTCTGACTGGTTGGCAGTGACATAACATTACAGTGCTAGTGTAATTTGTGTTTGTTTCTCGTAAAAAGCATGATACATTGAACAAGAAAAAGTAATATAAGGATCACAATTTTCATTATTTGAGTAAATAGTTGTTTTTTAATTATAAGAATGTGATGGTTATTTTCATCCCATGATTTGTGAATTTGTGTCTTTTTTTATTGTTTGTCTGAAATATATTTTAGCAAGACCTTGACCTTACCATATTTCAGCCAATAATATGCGCAATGAGGATACACTCCCCCAAAACAAGTTAACAGCTGATAGATATGAATTGTTGCTATGAAACTAGCAGAATCTTGACTTACAGGCCCAAACAAAGCTTATGCCTTGCATATTAATCCATAATTTATTTCAATTGGCATTTATATAGTATAGCAATTTGGAGTACAACGTCTTGTATAGGTGTGTTTACACTATTGACTTTTAGCAAAGATTATTAAAGCCAAATTCATAATTTATGAATACTTTGGAAGTTTTGAAATACAGTATGTCAATGAAGTGGATCCGTTAGCACTATGATTAATTTTCAAAAAGGAAAAGTAGTATTTTCCCTTTTGTACATTGACATTGCAATGCAGATTTTTTGATTGGCTACAACTAGAAGTTGGGAACGACAGGGTTTGAATTGGAAAAGTATAGGATTCTGGGTTTATAAAGGCCAGTTAAACACATAAAGCATAACATCATGGGGAAATGTTGCCATCTACTTACATTTCCCCAGGTTTATGCAAATTTATAAATCTAGTTCAAATGGGTCAAAATACTTCAAGCTAGCCTTCCATGAGTTCCTTTTTTTATAGTGAGAGACATATAACATTGTTTTCAGCCATTGTCATCTTTTGCATGCCATGGAAACAGAATACATGGCATGGCTTTACATTTAACATCCTTTCCTCTGGATTTGTGAGAAGCTTATCAGAGCCAAAACTACACTTTTAAGTAGAAAGAAAGTTGCCTTTCGCAGCATTGAAACACATGCCATTGGTGTATGCCAGATCCTTGATGAGTACCTAACCACTGCCACTTGTTACCCTTATTCAATAGCAAAACTATCACTTATTTAATATAAGTACCTGTACCCAGATATAAAGACTTTTTAGGGTAATCATGATTTTACTTGCAGTTAGTGAAGGTGCCCACATAGCTTCAGATAGACCACAGTATAGAGGAGTAGCGAATGCTTTTTCAACAATAACAAAAAATGAAGGAATCAAAGGCCTGTATCAGGGTGTGACCCCCAATGTTTGGGGAGCAGGAGCATCTTGGGGATTTTACTTCCTTTTGTAAGTATATCAACATTTCCATAATCTATGGTCAAAATGACATTTGAAACCAAAAGCTCTCAAAATTAGATATTAAAACTTTCGCTTATGTGGTTAGCACTTAATGTGTAATACATTCAGACTGGGGGAGGGGTAAATACTATTGATATTGAAATGTATGTAATTATGTTTGTGACGTTTCCCTTTTTCCCTTTTGTAGTTATAACTGCCTGAAGCAAAGACAACAAGAGATCAAAGGTGTTGTCGCCCTGTCACCAGGACAGCATATGCTTGCTGCAGCAGAAGCAGGTAAATAACAAAAGGCAGTGGTTTGTTAATTAGACTAATCAGTTATGAACTAAAGAAACAATAATTTCAGGGTCCAAACATTGGCCATAGAGTAGAAATATTGCTGCTAAATTATGTTATCTAGCTAATGATGGTTATCCATATTTGAATTAGATATACTATAGAAATAAATATATATTATCACTATTCATGTTTTTATTTCAAAGTTAGCGATTTTTTTGTGTTGTAATAACATTATACATAATTTGTTTATAATCAGTTGTAATATTTTGTGTTGTTGAAAATGTCTGACTTATATACTGCTTCTATTTTGCCTGACAGGTGTGTTCACACTTGCTATCACAAATCCAATTTGGGTTGCCAAAACTAGACTTTGTCTTCAATATGACAGCGGACCTACACAGGGTATAAATGGAGTGGAAGGGAAACCAACAGTCCATTATAGGGGAATGTTTGATTGTTTGTTGAAAATATTCCGTGCAGAAGGATTTCCTGGACTATACAAGGTACAAATCACCAATGGTTGTTATTGAGTAACTAAACCAAGAGGTACTGTTATAGAAAATGGATTTATTTATGAATAAGCCTCTCAGGGTACCTGGTACTACAATAAATTTGTCTCATTGTTGATCAAATTTGGATTAAGGCTGCTCTCCTTATCAAAAATGCACATGATGTTACATGCTTCTGAAACATCAAACTTGACTTTCTTTTGAATTTAAAATTGTTACGAAAAATATTTATAAAATGTGTCCTGTTCCATTTTTACTTATTTTAGGGGTTTACACCTGGTATGATTGGTGTGTCACATGGTGCTTTGCAGTTTATGGCATATGAAGAATTAAAGAAAATGTACAACAAACATAAAAATCTGCCATTAGATAATAAATTTGTAAGTATTCATTGTTACCATTACTGATAACATTCTTGTCACTGATCAGTCATTCAGATACAGAAGAGAAAAAAGTAATATTTAGTGATTTTCTTTGACCTACTTGTTTTGGGGAAATTATGTTTGATTTGTTTTGTTTATTTTCAGAGTACTTCAGAATATTTAACATTTGCTGCCATTTCTAAAGTATTTGCAGCAAGTACTACATATCCATATCAAGTTGTAAGGTCAAGGCTACAGGATCAACATAGGTCATATAACGGAGCAGTGGATGTCATACAACAAACTTGGAAGTAAGTACTAACAAGGCTATTATTATACATGTTTAAAGTACCAGTTTCCTTTTATATATCTCTTAACTTTTGATGTTTTAGTTTTTGGGGTGGGATAAGGGACTCTGACATAAAATTATATGAATGCTACTTTTTGGAATGGTCAAACTTGTGCTCAGTCTTTAAATCTTAAGTTACATTCATAAGAACTTGCACTTGGGTTATCTAGGCTCATGTAGACAGTTTCTAGCACCTTTATTTGAATTATTGATGGGTTGCCATTTCAAAACATGATAATTGATCTCTTAGTAAAAAGGATATGAATCAAACCCAGGGTGTTGAAACTGGTACTTTCTATTCATGAATTATATTATTTTTTATTGATTTATTTATGATTGTAACTAATTCTTACTTTCATTTGATTTTAAAGCAGGTAATGTTTGTGTTTCCAAACTTAAATGACTGTGCCAATAATATTTCTTATGATATGTCCAGTTCTTTCAAAATCTTGATTTGCTTGGGTGAAACATTTTCTTTGTGTCTTGTAAATTTTGTTTCAAATTAAATGATTGAGCAACATCTGTAATGATAATCACAATTCTTCATGAATGTAAAAGAGTGCATGGTGCATGGATTGCCTCTAGGGTGAGATACTGAGCTTTATCTTTTTCTTCAGGCTTGAAGGCATCAGGGGCTTCTTCAAGGGAATGAGTCCGTACCTGTTTCATGTAACCCCAAACATTTGCATTGTGTTCCTTATCTACGAATATGTCACAAATACAAATAGAAACAGACCGGATCGGTGATGGTTTGTTGCAGAGGATTTTACAACAGTACTGAAGCAATGCTAATTATGAAAAGGAAACTAGAATTATTATTTAATACAGCAAGTGATATCAAGATCATGAAGAAAAATGATTATTATTTCATTGATTTATTAAATGTTATCATGAAAAATCTACATCGTCTACAGCTGTGCACTATACTTTAATACTGCAGATATTTTTTTGTCATGACAGTTTAAAAACATCATGTGAGGTCATTTTTTATTGAGACCTTCATTCAAGCTTTCAGCTAAGAGGACTTCAATGTCTTTCAATGGTTAAAACTGACATGTACATATTCATGATTATTCAAGACAAAGGAAGTCTGATTTGAGATTGATGACAAAATATTATTTTTTTATTAGCTTAGATTATGTGTGTGAAATAAACATTAATGTGGTGATGATATTCATTGATAGTGCCAAGTTTTATATTTATTTGATTGAAATCACCAAAAAAGTTGTTGCATTTCAAAGATATCAGGGGTGGCAAAATTTATTAGTCTGTTTGCTGTTGAACCTGTTCAGTCATAAACTTATTTATATTCTAGAAAAATTCAACACAAAAATAAAAGACCATATATTTTATTCAATATTGTTTTTTTTCATATATAATCATTGTACATAGAAAAAAACAATATTTGTTGATATCTACATTTTTCTAACTTTCGTGTTGAATGCTAAAGTTTGATAGGTATGTTGCAGTATGTGAAAGGGAAGTATTTTGTTAACAGTGACCTGGCATTCCTTTCTTCCACCATGGTCTGACAGTATCATTCCAGTATTTCTCTTATCCTTGAAGATCCCATGGAAGAAAAATAAACTTTTAAAATTCAAAGTTGGGAATTATACATAATTTCCTCTTCATTTGAATAATTTTCATGTTAATTTGCTCATTTTATCTTCAAGATTCCGTATCATTTGAAGATTGGGTCCATGTCTAGTAATAAGGGTATCTTACTGTTACATTTGAATCTCATTTTCCCTGATGTGAAAACTATTTTGACTAACAGAAGGAATGGGGGATTGTAAATGTCCCGATTTAGCAAGTTTTATTTTTGAGGAGTTGCCTTCTGCTGTCAGTATCTACTGAAAGCATGTTCTTTATAAGGTGCAATTTGTAGTTAATTCAAATTAGAGTCCCTTTAAATTGACACCAGTCCTGTTTGTCCATTTCAGGAATGAAGGCATGCTGGCTTTTTATAAAGGAATTTTCCCAAGTTTGCTGAGAGTTACACCAGCTTGTTGTATTACATTCATAGTTTATGAGAAAATGATGGCTTACCTTATACCACAACCACCAAGAAAGATAGAAACTGATAAATAGAGGGTTGTCATTATCAAATTTGTTCTTAAATGGTGGGTTGTAAAGAAATGAGTATTATACTAAAGTACATGTACTTACAAATTCTATTGAGAGAGGTAGGTTCGAGTCCCACTCTACGTAGACAGATTTTCTGAAGGTTTAATAATACCCTGATGATAAATATGTTCAATTGAGAGAGATACGCACAATATTTTGTACATAAGAACCTTGTATATCAGGATGTTATTTTTATCTGAAAATTTGATGTATATTTTCCTGTTGAAGAATTTAAAAAAATCAGTTTCATTTTTAGAAATTTGGCAATTATTGTGATTAGTTATACAAATCAAATCATGACTCAGAATGTTGATCATTGTTGGAAAAAATACAAATCTTAGATGATCAGATAAAAGTAGATACTATTCAGTCAGCTATACAAATCGCACTTTTGATATTGGTTTAGTGGTTTTGAACCTTTTCCATGGCAGTGTTCTTAGTATAGGACATGCTCCTGAGGTTCTCAGTCATCAGTATGAGGTAATTGTTGTAATAAGAACAATTGTAATAAATTTACGATACTTAAAATGATCAAAATTAATTAAGTTACGGCCAACATCTTTGTTACACTGCCATGATATTATTTTCTGTAACTACCTTCTTAAATCATGTATAATGGTTAAATTATAATTGGTTTTCAAAAATGGAGCTTTATGTTAGCAAATGTTGTATTTTCTATGTCATTCTTCTCTTGATAATTCATTCTGAAAAGATAAAATAACCTTTCATCCTATAACTTACTTTTAAAAGAGATCAGGAAAGAATTTGTGTTTAAGTTTGTGTAGATCTACTATAAACTTGTATAGAAACTCTTATATGATAAATGATAATGTACTCCTGCGTGATTGTGAATTGAGAAGAACTGAATAGAAAAGAATGTATGACAAAGAAGTTGTAATGGTATGCAAGTTACTTTAAAAGAGATGTCTCAACAAACTACTCTAGTCCATGTCATAAAAACAAAAACACATGTAATTTGAATTGCTTTTCAAAAATGACATTGACTGTACATTATCATTTTTGTTACATAATGAATAAAGAAATGTTTTTTGATGAAACTTTGCTTGTTGATTGTTAACAAAAAAAAAGATATTCACTGAGTTTACTTTCAATTCTTTCCCAAATCACAGTTTATTTAATTCAAGGTTGTAATCCTGTAGTAAAGGCTACATGAAGCAGCAAATGAATATTGTCACAGTGACCTGGATGCATATTAGAATTCGCAGAGGCAAATGTACTGCTTTTTTAAAATTTGAGTGAATAAAATACAATTGCTTTATGAATTTAATTTTCAATGGATGTTTTTTGAAATATATTGGTTTAGATAGATCCCAGAATGGATTCTATGTTAATAAACAAGATGAAATGAGTAATTGATCCTAGAAATGATTAAACAATATAAAAATATCCAGAAAACAAGGCCAAACTTCATGTCTCTGCCGGGTTTTTAAAGCAGTAACATACAGGGGGAGGCGATGGTATACAGCTTTAGCTTAAAGGGAGTTATGGACAATGGTCACCCAATGAACACCTTTAAGAGGGGGGCTGAGGTATTCTCTGGGACTTGGGATTCACCATTTTGAATTGTTTGGGAATTGGGATTTACAAATAGAATTCCTTGGGATCTGGGATTTACCTTTTCTCTGGAATTCGGATTCACCCTTTTGAACTGTTTGGGATTTAATTTTTTTTTGAATTTCTTGGGATCTGGGATTTATGGGTGAATTAAATGGGAAACTTCATGCAAAAAATCTTTTTAAGTGGCCGGGAAACACCCTCAGGATTTAGGCAGGACAGTCAAAGAGCCCACACAAGAGGATCATCTCGTATTAAATGCAATATATTATCAGAATATGTAGTGTTTATATCCATCTACTACTATACGCAGCACTGACCCTTTAATGTCCTTTGCTATACATTTTTAATAATGTTTACTTTGTATGTAGGCTTCATTTTGTGAAGTAAGCTAAGCTTGTTGTCCTGTAGACATTTTAATGATACGCAGTGCATCCTGATTGGTCTAAATATATGTCAAACTATGCAGTGCATCCTGATTGGTCTAAATATATGTCAAAATATATTAAACAACACTGCGATTTGCTCATTGAATGGAAATTTCCACACACTCAGTGAGTCTGAACTAGAAGTTTCTACTATAACTTATAAGAACATACACGTACATAGCCAAGGTTAGTTGCTGTTGCAGTCTGATGGACTGACCGATATCTAAGACTATTTCCACTTTTCATATTATCTAAGAAAATGGTAAGTGTTTTCTTATATTTTGACATCAGTCTGTCTATGTGTACTGTACTGCATTGATGTTGTAATATGTATATGTTAAGGGGACATGGTGGTCTCAGAACTTTTTTTTATAAGTGGGAGCATTATATCCCACAGTATCATTTTCACTAAAATAAAATAAAATAAATTCTTTTGATTTTGTGCTGTTTTTTTATTTGTTGAATCAAATGCAGTGAAATCAAATTGTAGCTTAAGAATTATGTCCTTAGCCTTTGGCAAAAACATATTTTGAGACCCATATTGGTTCACAGATACTAAAAAAAAAGAAAAAGCACTGAGACCACCAAGTCTCCTAAATAAATCATGTACAAGATTATGATGATCACATGTATATATACATGTACATCAGGAAAAGATATATACTAAAGATCCATGGACCTACTAATCAATTTGGAATGGCCTTACTTAAAGTATTTTTTTATGTCTACAAGCCCCTTTTATTAGACCAAATAGTGAATTAGTTGTACAAATATGCTACCAGTTTTACAGATCCTTTGTTTACTGGTTTCATGTTGCTTATTTATTGTGATTTATTTTGTCATGACTCATGTAGACATAATTTCCCTACATTGATTTTTTTTCCACATTGGAGCTAATTTCAACTTTCCTCCTTTTTGTTTATTTTGGACAATTCAGATCCTGGGATTTTATGCTCCTGTGTCAATAAAACTGCTAACACCTCCAAAAGAATTTTATGAAGCTGCCAAAAATGACAATGTGAAAGGTCTGAAGAAGTATGTTAATGGATACTACAATGTAGATGCACTGCAAGGATTTGGAAACAACTCTGTAACTGGTCTTGCACTTGCAATTCAAAATGGTTCAAAAAATGCTGTGAATAAATTGGTGAAAAGGGGATGCAACGTAAATACTTCATGTGGACCCTATGGCTGGTCCCCTCTTCATTATGCTGTTTATTCAAACAAAATAGGCTATGTTAAATTCCTACTAGAACATAAGGCTGAAGTGGATCAAATTGATCTTTTTGAAAAAACTCCATTGATACTTGCCAGCGAGATTGGGAATTGGTCTATGTGTGAACTTTTACTCCAGAAGGGTGCTTGTCTGCATTCAAAAACAACTTTTGAGCCTCTTCCTATGAGCTTGCAAGTACTTATAAATGAACTTGGGATGACTGCGGAACACATTGAAGATATAAAAATGCCTTATCAGGGATGTAGTGCCTTTTTGAAAGCTTGCTGGAATGATAATTTAGATATTGTAGATTTGTTTTTAGCAAGAGGAGTTGATGTGCATCAAGTGACATCTAGTGGTTATAATGGTCTTCATATTGCAGCAAGTGAAGGATTCCTTGGACTTCTAGATCTAATGTTGATAAACAAATGTGATATGAACAGACAGACACTTAATGGAGAAACCCCTTTGCATATAGCCACAAGAAACATTTTCAAATCTGTTCATGATTTGAATAAATCCTCGGAAGAGATTTTAAAACAAGTTACAAACCATGCAACTATTGTCAAATGTTTGCTTCAACATGGAGCGGATCAGAACATTGAAAACAAAAATGGTCATACGATATTATATCAAATGTTGTCACAATCATTTCCAAAGGTACCTTACCAAGAAACCTTCAATGTAATAAGAGAAAAGTTACTTTGTTTTATAAATGAGCGTGAAGACCGTATTTCCCCAAGAAATATTCCACCAAGTGAGGCAATATGTCCGGATCTCAGAAACAAACAGGTTCTTGACTTGATTGTACAGAAGGCAAATTCTCCGAGAAAACTACAACTGTTGACTAGATCCATCATTAGAGAAGCCTTAGGATCATCTAGACTGAAATTGATAAAAAGAACAAAACTTGCTGCTACATTACAGAATTACGTCACTTCATAATCTAGTTCTTGCAGGAATTAAGAAGTTTGATGAGTACAAGTGGCATCAAAAATTAAGTTTATCCCTGACTAACTAACTATATGAGGATATTCTATTTTTTTGAAAGTGAAAGATAAACATTGACATTGTTTCATCCATACGCTATCTGTGTTCTTTTGCCTGCCATGGGGATTTACTGTACAAGTCTCTTAAATTCTTGATACACAAGGGGGAAGTTAATTGTAGAAATAAGTCCTGAATTGCAGAATTTCAAATAGTATTATGTAGTATTCATCATCAGGGTAATACACTAAGTTGACATGAACTTTTTCTACCGATTTATGATTTATGTGATTTTATCTAATGACTTGACATTGTAATAAAGGCTGAAGGAAGGGCTTGTAACTGTTGTGATGGAATATCCACTAAATCCATGTATTATACCATTTTTTTTTACTGATATGTAATACTTTAGTAATTATTTTTTAGAGTTTCCCTGTACAATTACAATGAATATCACTCAAGTGTTTTACTCACTGTAATGCTTGATTTGATTATGGCCCTTCACATATAATGTGGCTAGTAGAGCTAGAGGCTTCAAACTTACAAAATAGGACCAAACAAGGGTGTGCTTTTGTTATTTTGAGAAATATTTGGAAATATAAATTAATAAATAAGTGTGATATTTTGAAAATAAACTGATAAATAACTGTGACTTTTTGAAAATAACTGATGAAATCAGAAAAACTGTAATTTTAGATATGTTTGATATTTTTTTTTTAAATGGTCTATCTTTTTGAAGATTAATGTCATTATAAGAATCCTTTGTTTTTGTCAAGGATTTCTGTGTACATATATATATAATAATAATAATAATATTGTTCATTTGTATAGCGCAAATTACCGATTGTCTGTTTCTATGAGCTTGTTTGAATAGATAGCTCTTCAGTCCTTTCTTGAAGGCCTGGATGGTAGTGGCTCTCCCTAAGTTATCTGGTATGTCATTCCAATACTTGGGTCCCACCACCCCAAAGGATCCATCTCCTGCCGTGCAGTGCATCCTGGGAACAGTGAGGTGCTGGTGCAGATGAGATGAGATGATCTTAAAGTTCTTTTAGGTGCGTGGAGACAGTGTAAAAGTCTGTTAAATTCTGATGCCATCAGAATTTGTTTTCAGGAGTTATATTGTATTACTTGTAATACTTGTGTATATAATAACAGTATTCCGTTAAATTCTTAGTGACAAAAATCATTCTTGTACAATGTATCAGATTAAAAAAAATATAGATGTAAATGCTTGTGTAGTATTCAATTCATTAAAAAAAATGGGTTTTTATGTCTCTTTATGTTCTGTTTTCTTTAACAGTGTAATACAATTGTTTTGCAAAACCTGAATAAACAATGAAAGCTGAATAAATTTTATTGTTTGATGTTAAATTTATGTTCATGACATTTGTTTGATTTTATGATGGAATGTACATTTTAATGTGAACTATAAATGCGTGACTAAAATAGAAATCTCTACAACACCCATGTGACTTTAGTAAATATGTGTGTCTGGACGCAACCTACTTGGGTGACCCTCCTAAAGCTCTGTTTACATTAAGTCGAATTGAATTGTCTTTTTCTTAAAGCAACCTTTATCTAATCCTCTGTGCGACTCATAATCCTCTGACAGGTTTCTCTAGCCAAGTAGTAATCGACACAGACTTAAAAGTGACTTGAAGTCAAAGTGTCTTTTTGGACTTAACGCTACAAATACTTTTATTTTACTATAACAATTACGCCTTGTGCCAATAAGTTAATCTCTCTTATGATTTCCTTTGACAAAAAGATTTGTCAATACAGCCAAATCGTATCTGCGTTTAAACTATGGAGTTCTAAGACTTCCACGATTTTCAGCTAAAAGGACACTTCAATTCGACCTAATGTAAACAGAGCTTTACTTACAATGGTGGATCCAGTCTAACTACAGCCATAGAAGAAGATCAACGTTAGGTTAAATATAAAATCAAAATAAAGAATTAATGCTAGTTACATTTATATCCTGTCAGATACTAGGAAACTCTCAGCCAAGAAAACAACACTTTAGTTTGATTACAAGTTTTATTCATCATATGTATAATATTCTTATAAAATATGCATATGTAGTATAATCTATTATATCACAGAATCTGATTGCAGCAAATCAATATCACAGTTATAAGTGGGGATGACCCAATTCTATTAAATTTTATAGTACATTTCTTTTCATTAATAAAATGTGCTCATTTCACTTGAACCAATTCACAGGAAAATATATTCATGAAATACATGATTATTATAGGCCTATACATATAAGCAAACACCTCCACCATCACTTCTATAAATTTGTTGACAGTTACCCAGAATGCTCGAGTTCCTCATTCTATTGCATATAAAATATAATTCCAAATCATAGACAATCTCACAAAATTCAAGTTAGTTACTGGGGCTGGAAAAAGCCATGTCTAGGACAATGTTCATAAGTCTCTATCAAGTTTCAAAGGGTCATCAATAATTCTTCCATGAATTTCTATGAACAGAGGAACGTAAGTCAAAAAGTCTAGAAAATCAACCACTCCTTTCTTCTCACGGTTGAACTTGTGAACCACCTGAAATTATTGAAATGAAAGCAGTCAAACCTGAGAAATCATACAGATATTTGTATGAGAAAGATAAATCTACATTCTACTTTTAAAACCAAAAAGTGGACTTTTGAACTTCTTTTCTCCTGCAAATTACTTTTTATTTCGTGAATGATAGTCACTGAGGATAGCACATCAAAATGTATGACAAATTACAGTTTCTGTCAAATATACTTCAAAACCAGACTGATTTTAGCTATTTTAAAAAGCAAGCTATGGTGAAAGAAAGATAGTTCAATTACATGAGTTATTCCTAATTGAGAATTATTCCCCAACTAAAACCACTGAGAGATAGAGGCCCAGTTAAAATGCATGTACACATAGATATGAATAGGCATGTCATCCTCCTTGTTAAGACACATTTAATTTTTTTTTTTTTTTAAAGACACAAAAGTCCTGAGCGTGGTAAGTAATAGTATAAGAAAGGTTTGACTGAGCTTGTACTTAGTAAGTACAGGAAAGGAACATGTTTTGTTTTTTCTTTTATTTATTGCAAAGTATTAGTAAATGTTAATTAGTAAGGATATCCAAGTAACTTTTCATATCGCCATAATTCCTGAAAAATATAAATTTCACTACTGCCCCCTGGTGTCCAAAGTTGATGTCTCTTATATGAACTCCCTATAACTCGAATTCTCTGTAACTCGAACAAATTTCGGGAGTCCCTAGGAATTCGAGTTAAAGAGAGTTTACTGTACTTACATATTGTGTATGCTCTGGAGACACACCACCAGCTGCAAGTTCTACTCCCAAGGTGTCAGCACTGATCTTGCCATCAGGTGCTGTTTCATCTTCCCTCTCTAATAGATAGAACAACTCTTTGCTCCGATCCATCTTCAAGAGAAGTGCTTCAAAATCAAACTTGTTGATTATCTTTTTAATCATTGGACTGGAAATAAGTACAAAGAACCTATAATTTCCATAGAATCTAAAAGTCGTTCCAATATTCAATGAATGAATGCCACAATAAAAGTGGAGAAATCCACTGAAAGTTCTGCAATTATTAAAAAACCTTGTCAGATATCTACATCTTTAATCAATAATTTCAATGCCTGTCAGAGTACCTGATCTGTCTCAATAAATAATTGACAACACGCATATTGCACATAAAACAATACTTTTTATTATTATTTATACTTACTCTACTTGTGCCACTTTCTCTGATAACGCTGCGACAACGCTGAACATTTGCAGATTTATGGTTCTACGTCCTTTCAGATCTAAGACCTACAGTTAGAGAGTGATGCAAAGACCTTTATAACAGAAGAGTTAATGAAAGCACAATGCTATGTTCAAAAGTTGATTTATTTATTCTACATCATTCTTGGATCTTAGAACCAGTAACATATTTGCTAATGAGGCTATTTGATATATATCTAAATATATACATACTTTTGTCTGGAATCATTGGTTTAAAATCAAATTGTGACCTATTTTTCAAGAATGTTATGGAAACATTGTACTGCTAAAAACTTACATAGAAAATATACTGCATTTCTTTCTCTGAAATCAAATGCCCATTAATCTGTTGTAAGGCTTCTTCCATTTCAGACAAATTCATTGCAATGTCCTAAGATAAAAATACCAAATGTATGTGATATTAGCACTAAGTCAAACATATCATTTCTCCTGAAATTTCTGTATTTTTGGTGATATACATATTATAGAATGAACGCTAATCCGAATATGTGTTTCATGTTTTATTGCATTAATACTTATAACTTATCAATTATTCAAGAACTTACTTGGCTTGGATGCATTTTTTGATAAAGAACACTTTGTCTTCTCATGAAGTCTGAAGGCCTAGCACCCTCTACCTCTTTTTCATGGTACTCATCACGACTGTATAATTGAACCAACTTCTTTTCATCTGGAATAGGAATTTGAATTACAGTATTTATCTTTCAGAAGATAAATGAATGGTTACAAATCTAATTCTAAAATTGTTGTTATTATTTTTACCATATATATATATATATTGATATTATATAATTATTACAAATTATAGCATAACAATAACTGAAATCAAAATTGTTAGTGTTACCTTCAAGGTCTTCTATTCTGTCATCTACATCTTTCAGTTTTTCTATCACTCTTTTTACTTCCAGATTCAGCTTTCCAAATTCTTTTTCAGAAGTTATCTACAAATAAATAAAAGTTGAATAATAATTAAAGTATATAGGGTCACATTTTGTGATTAACTTTTTACAGTTATGTGGGATAAATGACTAAATAGTAAGGGTTACTTGATTATGCAAAATGAAACATCAATGAATTAGTAAAAATATTATTAGTTCCAAGGTCCATAAGTAGAATGAATTAATCAGCTTTTGAACATCGTTTTTTCAGATAATTTCTTACCCCTTACAACGTTTCTATCTGATCTAAAGGCATTGATCACACGAATGATCATAATGTCTAATATAATTAGAGTAGTCTAAATAAAAGAAAGGCGAAAGAGGTCATCATCAGGACTAAAGCCCCCACCAAAGACACCAACTCCTGTCCATCTATGATCAGATATTATAACTTCATGAGCTGCTAATTCACATGATCAAGGCCTTAAAGCCCCAGTCCCATATAGATGCCGGATCAACACGGATCACCTCCGGCACGATCCGGCTTGTGAACCGTGTAGCA
>JAVSBT010071109.1:0-31888 GCA_033118115.1 Pharyngocirrus eroticus
AATAAACATTTACATCGATGAATTGCCCTAAAAATGACTTTTGAATTATACCAATACTCCTGGACTCGCACTTTAAGAGATTTTTTGAACAAAATGAAATATAACCCTTTCATATTCATTAATCACCCCACAATACAATAAAATGCAATGAATAAAATATATCCTGAGTTGAGTTCTATAAATCAGAGATCAAACATTCTTACAAAAAAAATCATTTTGACTGGCAGTGGCAGAATATTCAAGTTTTCAACAAAAGGATGCTGTAGATGGCATCTTATGACTAGAGCACACATTTTCAACAAAGTCTCTGGACTAGAATGGTATTCCATCATTTTCAAATACATTTCTTCTTGAAATACTTCCTTAACAAACCTAAGGTGTTGCCCATCACTCACCAGGTGGCCAGGTAGCCTAATGCCTGTCTCTATAAGCATGTTTAGAAGTTCTTTTTGGCCTTCTTCAATGGCAATCATTAGACAGGTTCTGCTGTAACCATCTAGCTGATCAAGGTTTGCACCATACTGTATAAGATGTTTAGCAGATTCCTTGCATCCACTAAAACAGAAAAAAAAGGAAAGAAATTTAAAAAAATTATAGACAAGAATAGAATATTTTTCTTTCATATTTAATGAAAAAATCAAAGCCTGCAATGAACCAACTTCAAACAAAATAAGCTTCATTTTTAACAGCTTACAGTCTGTTTCTTACCCAAGGTCAAATTTTGTTTTTAAAAACTACCTATACATTTATATACAAATACATGTATGCACGAAGAAGCAAGGACACATGAAGGAGAATGCTTGTTTAACTTTAGGGGATTGACTCTGAAACTGAAGGAAGCACATAATTACCTTTTTGCAGCAAGTAAGTGTAGGCCACATGTTAAAAACCTGCACTTTGTTGAGAAGTTTGGATCTGCTCCATGTTGTAGAAGTAGAAGCACTGTGTCAGGATTAGGTTTGAGTGAGGAACAGACAATGTGAAGGGGGCTGTGAATGTTATTGGATCTAGGTTTAATCTGCAATGTAAAATAATTGTTCAACAAATGCTTAATAATAATAATAAAATGGCATGATAAATTATGATTTGGTATTACACGGTCTAAAATGTAGAAGTTTCAGAAAAAAATAAAATAAAATGTATTCAATTGTAAGGAATATGAATATGTTTTAGGCAAATATGTATCTTTATATGGACCTGTCACATTAAAATTTACCATCCAATGACTAAGTCAAGTTTTATCATGGAATAAAAAAAAACACTAGTTGAGATCTGATATAGGTCATATCAAATTGACACCTTAGCTTTAACATGTAATGTATAGTACCTTAGTATTTGCATCGCACCCACATTTTAGCAATGTTTCAAGGCAATTTTGTAAATTGCTTTCCAAAGCAAACTTAATGGGAGGAATTCCTGTAATAGAGAAATTGTACTTTAAAAAAATATTGCAATTTATTTATCACACAAATATAATCTGCAATGAATTTATCACATGCAAGAATCACCTGATAATACCTGATTAAGTACATGCAAGTACTGCTAATTCAATATGTAAAAAAGTTAAATTTACAAAAAGTAGACATAATGAATTCCCAATAAAAGTAAAAATGGGAGCTTTTTGTCCTTTTAAAGTTTTGATATTGGATAAGAAAAGGATTAATACTACAATGGAAGGGAATATAAACTACAGGTTTCTTTTACCTTGATTATTTGGTGTATTTGGATTCCATCCAGCTAATGTTAAGGCTTTAATGTGCTGCCACCTGTTGAGTTTTGTAGCAAGAAACACAGGAGTTTCCCCATGATGATCTTGCAAATCTCTCTGAATAGCTTTACTTTCAATAAGGGTTTTGACCACCTTGATTTAAAATACAAAAATAGTCAGACAAGTAATACATTCATAAGTAAAGAAAATTTCCAAGAATAAGAAATATGTGTTATATTCTCCATCTACTTCTCAGACCAAGCACAACTAGATGGGTGAAATACAACCATTCACACATTATATGGATATGGCTTGGAAAAGAACAGCTTGGTAGTTAGTCCATGGACTGCATCAAAAGTTCCACTATATTTTGAAAATGATGAGTCATCATTTTCAGAAAAGAATCGAATAAATTCTGATAATTGTTTCTCAGAAAAAGAAACCAATCATGATAGTGCTATTGTAAATATACGTGTATATGATAATGATTCAAGACTTTGCTTATCTTACAATGCAAAATCAAAGTGCACACAGTATATAAAATAGCCTACTAACTTACCATCAAGTGGTCATTTTGTACTGCACAATGTAACGGTGTAGGATAAGAAAAGGCCAATTGTGAATTCATGTCACAGTCCGTGAGTAGAAATAATTTTACAATGTCAATATAACCTATCAATAGAAAATAAAACAAAGGCTAGAATTTTTTGCAGTGTTCTGTTGCTTTTGTATTTATCATAATCAAAATTTTATGGACATTCTGATCCAATTAGGGAGGAACTGTGTGACCCATTTGGTATAAAGAAAACAAAAGCTTAGTGATTGTTTTGAATGGTTTTGTACTTTAACAAGAGCATTTCAATCAAGTTTTATAGAAAAATCTAACCTTTTTCACAGGCCAAATTTAGTGGCGGAATAGTAGTTGTTTTGAGTGACACAATATCCTCCTTAGCTGCTCTATCATTCTGTATTAAACTACTGAGAGAAGAAAGTATTAGACTGGTTCCTTCTTGAAAGTTTTGACTGACAGCATACCAGAGTGCAGAACAGCCTACAACAAATTACAAAACAGGCATGGGTTTTCTGGAGCTTCAAAATAATGTTTGATTGTTCCAGCAGCCCATAAATATTTCAAAAGTGGTGTTTACCTTTTCGATCTACCATCTTGCTATCTACATTTTGAGACAAAAGGTAACTGATAATATCTGGATTTTCAGACTTTACTGCAACCATCAATGGTGTATAACCTAAATGAAAAATATTTCAAAAGATTATTCAGTAATCAATAAATGTAAAGTGATAAGTAGTCAAGCTAAATAAAAAAAAGGTCAAAAAGCTTTCCATTGCATTAGGCCTGCATCAGACAGATAGAATTGTAAATTTCCAAATTGCACTGATAAAAGGTATACAGATGAAAGTAGAGTTTTCAACAGTTAACTGGCTATTTTACAAGACAAATTAAGGAAGTCTCTTCTCAACTGTTTGAATCTAATTAATATCTTGGATTCACAGCTTCTGAACCATCATTCTAATATTGAAACCTTTTCACTATTCTCACATAAAAAAAACGTAGTAAAATAAAAAGTACAGAAACAAGAAGCATCAATTTTCAAACTCAAAATTACAGAAAGACTGCTTTATTTCTCAATCCATAATTGCTTTATGAATGTCAATTGGAAATGACTTCTCATATTTACAAGACTTCCCTATGGACTTACTATACATTTTTCAAAAAAAATAAAAATAGTCACCACTGTCATCCTGGTAATCTATGTCTGCCCCAGCTATCACCAATAACTTGACAATGTCAACTGCAGCATGTTCAATAGCAGCCATTAAACAAGCTTTTCTTTTGTATACTGCATTGGGACTCTCGCCGTCTTCAATGTAACATTTGATGGTTTCATTATCCTTGCATCTGATAGCTTCAAGTAACTTCCCGAGATCATACTTAGAATCGGTTCCATCTATTCAAAGTAAAAACAAGACAACACCATTCAGGTTCCACAAGATGACTCTCCTAATACATAAAATATACTAATTTGAAATGTTATGCTCTGGCTATTGATAACTTAATTGGTCCGACTATGTACACCAACCAATTTAAACATCAGTTCTATCTCTCAAAAAATTTGTTTTTGAATAAATTATAAAGAATTTGAGTACACGAAAGGTTCTTTAACCTGGCTTTGAACTCGCAACTCTGTGATCAACAAGCCAGCACTTTCAGCTAGACTAAATGGTTAGGCTGGTCAATAATGTGTTAAATCGTTACAATATATAAATGTCATTTTCCCCCCCCAAAAAAATGCTTTGGTGTACAACGACATGAAAAACAAGAAGAAGAATTTATATTTTGAGACTAAAGAAAAGTCTTTAATTATCAAGGTTGTTTATGAATAGACTGCATAATGAATAATTGGTTAATTAATCATCTTTAATTGAAGCCTTAGCTTTGTATGTACACTGTTTAGTATAGTGTATGCTATGTCACTGCATCACTATCATGCTGATCCCTTTCCACTTGTTGGATACAGGCATGTCCGAATTCAAGTGTCGGTATAGATTTTGTAAATAACAAATCTGCTATAATGAATAACAGTAGCAAGTGGACGATAAAAGGTCGATTTAGGAAAAGTGCGATATAAATTATTACCTCTAGAGGATTTCATTGAATGTCACCACCCATAAGTTTCACAACGAAACTGTTGGCCTTAAATTTAGTTTAATGCAAATTTTCTGTACACTTATTCATAATCAATATAACTCGTTTTTATAACTTTACAAGATTGAATAGGTCCTGTGTGCTAGATTTCAGTGTTTGTATTGACATTCTGGTTGAACTGATACCCTACTCTCGCTTCTCGCAGTGTCATTCTTCTCCCCATACATTTTTCAACGATGCAGTAGGTTATTGGACTGTGGTGTTACTCATTTTCTGAGAAAGTGAAACGGGATTTCCCAGTCTGACGTTTTGTGGAGCGAAAGATAATGGCGAGCAATCATTTGACAGAGAAGAAAACTTCGTAATATCCTATCATTACTCTTATGAAATTGTCTTCAATCAATGGAAAATTATGTTTGAAGTTTTTGATAGGCAATGAATGGCAGTGCCTGTAGTGGCACTGGCAGTATAGAACCACTCTCTGGGGTAAGCTGACATTGACAAGTGACAGGTTCTTCTTGGACCGTTCTGCTTTAATAGACATTATCCTCGGTGTGAACTTTAACTTTTAAGTTGTACTTCCTCTTTTCTGTCGACTATTCGCAATATAGATTAATCATTTTTATATCAGCCTGATGATGATCGTTTTTGTACTTGATGGGTGGAATTCAGGAAATTTCACATGATAGTAGGTGATTGGCATCATTTGATTAGCTACTCAAAATTTCTAAATTCAATCAAGTCCATATATTTATGGGCCTATATTAATCGGGAATAACATTAGAACTAGAAATACGAAATGTTTCTAAGAAAAATGCTGTATCAGCATATGTGCAATTGCTGAAATTAAAAATGAAATATACCTTGGAATGATAACTTGTACATAATTACCATCTATGAATTAAAAATTGCTTTGAACTTTCTACAATTTATATACATGGACATTTTGATGGAGCATTTATCGACTTAATGAATCAATTTAATATTTGTTTCAAAGAATATTGTTGAAATAGAAGAAAGAAGAAGTGATAAGGACAGACTTGCCCCACAAAATTCAAGAAAAAGAAAAGGTAGTACAACTCCTTTAGCCAAAGGAAAAGGTTATGAGAAGAAAAAACAGAAAATGGCTTCAATAAGTAGTGGCACAGAAGATTCTACTCCACCAATGAGTTTAGAAATGAATGTGCTCCACATGATATGTGAGCCATGTAAGGAACAATTTTCTTCTGATGATGAATTCTGTGATCAGTGTGGTGGGGAACTAAAAGCCGTCTACGATCAACCCAGCTGTCCAAAGTGTAAAACTAAAGTGAGACCGTCCGCAAAATTTTGTAAAAAATGCAGATATCAGCTGAAACCAGGTACAGTTGTTTTAACTTTAAAATTTTAGTTATTAAGAAGAAGGTTTTGTAAACATACTTAAAATTCCACTCCTAGAATTACTTGGGATTTTTATTTATTTATTCAGTCAGTCAGTCAGTCAGTCAGTCAAGTATTACTTTTGCCATTTTGGCTTTTTGGTATAAAATGTTGGTATTTTAATTGTATTGCAATCATTTAAGACAAGCAAAATGATGTGAACAATTTACAAGAAGGGAAATGGAATGGAAAAAACATCATGAAATGGCAAGAAGTGATTGCCATTGTGTCTTAATTTGCATAAATTCTCAAATTGCCATGTTTCAGTATTCTTATCTTTAATTTATTGAATCTATTTTCAGTTGACAAACCTAAAACAACTACTGTTCAACAGAATGTTGATACAGAAGTAATGGGAGATGTTGGGTCTTGGGAAAATGTAACATCTCCAGATGTAAACCCATTCAGTGCACTAGTAGACACACCAGGAGAACAACATCAGGAACATGCAGCAATTAAACAAGAGCAAATCGATCAGCCCATTACAACTATTGTAAGAGGGACAGAGAATGACCATTCTGGAAATCAAATGCTTCAAGTGAATCCAGAAAACATCCCAAGACAACATGCTCCTCTGCCTGATATACAGGGACAAGAAAGTACCACTCATGAGGACGGTAGTCATGCTAGAGATATCAAAACAGAAGAGAGTGAACAAGAATTACCCCAAAATCAAGTGATAGTGATAGCCCCACTGGATGATGTAAAAGCTGAAGCAAGTGACAATGTAGTCGGGGATCAGATGCAAGACACAAGTGCTGAAAGACCAGCTCAGAATAATGGTCCTACCCATCCAATACCACCTGCTGATGACCCTTTGCAAGAAGTCACAGGTGAGGATGGGCCTAAACCTTCCACATGCAAAGGAGATGTTGACAGGGATGATGGAGTATCATTAGAAAATGCAAACGACCCCTGTGATCCTTCGCAATCAAATCAGAAAGCAAACATAAAAGAAGAAACACCACAGGAAGGGGACGATGCTAATGACATTTTATCAGACTCTTCAGAATTACAGGAGGGTGCTATTTCAAATGAAAAACAAGTTCTGCAGAAAGCCATCATTGAAATTGGGCCCAGCTCTTCAAAATCACAGGGAAATGATACTGAAGTAAACTCATCATCGGAAGCCACTAACCAAACTGAATCTGTCCCATTTACTGAAATTGAAAATGGTATTAAAGAGCCTGGAAACCAACTTTCGAGGGAAAAGCTAAGTACAGAAGAAAGAATCACTGCAAATAGAATGGAGAAAAATCCCAAAGAGACAGAAAGTGTGTCTATTGAAGAAGGGGGACCAATGAATGTAAGAAGTCCAGGCCAAGATGGTCCAATATATCCTGAAAAGAATGCCAATGTCACTGCTAACAATCAAAATGAAAACTCTGTAGAGAGGAGTCAAGATCAGGGCAAGGTTAGTAGTGCTGAGGATGAGGACGACATATATAGTGCTTCCACTGGGAATCCAGATAGTCAATTATGTACAAAATCTCCTCCTGAAACACCACCAAGAGTTACCCAACCAATGAGTAAGGTGGATGCAGAACAAAATCCACACAACAGCTCAATAGCTTACGAGAATGAAACTCAGAATACACCAGAAAATGTAAATGAAGAGAAAAACAAAGCAAAGGAATTAGTTTTTGGTCAACATGAGAGCAAACCTAAGGAGCAGGGTGGCCATGAAGTTATAGATTTGGACATGGATGTGGATACAGGGACAGAAAGTCAATCCAGCTCACACTTAGAAAGTCACCTAGAGACACAAAATGCTGATTCTCAAAGTGGCATAGAGGAATCATCAAAACAAGTTTTTGGTCCTCAGGAAAAAGAAAGAAAAGTACAACAAGGGGCATCTGATAAAGAAGGAAATAAAGAAAAAGGCCAAAAAGCAGAAGAACAAGTAAGTGATTTTTTTGAAATTCATACAGGCTTGTTACATGTAACAATTTTAGATACAGCCTGATTGTATGGTGGATGTCCAAAAATTGAAAAAGTCAAGTCCTATCAATTCTAATTTTGACCCTGTATCTGTCTGAAAGCAGGATGATTTACCAATTTGATATCAAAAGAAGAGACACATTATTTCACATAATTGGGTCCTTCTGCTCCTGGCCTAGAAAATGATGATGTAGATGAAGTCATGAGTGTGTAGCTTTTTAATGCAGCACAATGACCACCTTAGCCATTACATGTAATATTTTCATAAAATAGTGATATTTTCATCTACACATTACAGCCTGGTGGTGTTTATTACAACAAAAAAGAACAAGAACCGGAAGTTTTGGTGGAAGGTAAAAAGGCTAGGAAGAAAAGGTGATCTATATTTTCAATTCAAATATCTCCTGAAGAATATTAGTGATACCAATACGTGTTCCTATTAGGAAAGAATTGCTTGCACTTAAATAATTTATCTTATTTTTCATTTTAAGGCAAACCTATATTGTAAATAAGAAAGAATAATACCATGGTGCAATCTTAACTATTCCATTACTTTTATTACTCATTTTTGACGAATGTCATTATGCATTATTCCATAAGCTTGAAAATCAGGTAATTTGAAACAATGAATAACAAGCAATGACTGTGGATGCAAGCCCTTATAGCAGTTATTTTATGTACTCTATACTAATGGACCCTAAAGTATTAATTCATCTATTAATTACTATATGTTTTTATTAATTCAAATAAAGGCAGCAACAAACTCCAGGGAAAAAGGAGCAAAGAGCACCTCCAGTCATTGTTACGTTTCATTTGGTGATCTCAAAGGACTTCCATTTTGACAAAGAAAGAAACAGAGTTGCTATCAGATTCAGTCATCCTGAATTAGGGGGATGGAAGGAAAGGAAGTGGGAAATGAAGTTGAAAAGGTTACTATAATCCAGCACCATCTGACCATTTTAATCCAATAAAAATAAAAATAAGTCTGAATATGGAGAGTTGCATTTTAATTTTATTAGCTAATTTTTGTAGTAAACAATTACAGGCATCAATCAAGTTTGGAATGATAAGAAAATCCTATAATATTTAACAGGTGGTTGCAATAATCATGTCCAAGATTGTATTAAAATAAACTAAATCTTGTTTTATTCTAGTTTTATTACACCACATTGTAACAATATTGTGTTGTTGCCTTAAATTAATTTTTCATAGGAATCTTGGTAATGGCTATTACCTCTTTGAACTTGAAGTTGCAATGGCTAAGGAACTGATAATAGGAACAAGCTTTATTATGTATAAATATCTGATGACAAAGGAAGAAGATGAAGTTGAATGGGAGCACCTTGTTGAAGAAAAACGGGACGTGGTAAATCGTAGATTTCTCATACCAAAGGAATACAGAAAAGGAATTGGTATGTGACAGTATTTTTTCTACATCTCTTGATTAACTATTTACACATGTGTGAACTTTTGAGAGAAATCAAGATCAAAGAGGTAATTTATATTTAGACTTAGGACCAAGTTGTATTTTGTAGAACGATGGGAACAATATGACGGGGTCATGCTAAAAAGACCAAAAGATGGATTTTGGGCATCTACCAATAGAGCTTGGAATAGATTGAAAGGTGATGCTCATAAAAGTGTAATAAGAGAAATTTCCCTGGCTGCGACTGCTTTCTTACCAAACTGGGAAGGGTTGGACCTATCACAAGATGCTACAAGTGGCATTGCAGAAGATGCTCTGAATACTATAAGACAAATTTGGTTTTGTATGGAAAAAAGATTCGTCAATGAAAACATGGAAAGAGACCACAAGAAAGTGATGCCAGTAAGATATATTAATTAAGATGTTAATGATGATAATTGCTAACAAGTTTAGATTCACTGGTCAAAATGATAAGTTTATTGAGAAGCTTTAATATGACTTGTTTTATACATAAAATGGATTTCATAATTTACTGCTATTTCCATGATACAACTTTTGATAGTTAATGAAGCTGACATTAGAAACAAGTGGCCAACTTGGTACTGGTGTTCAACGGTTGCTTGAATGATCAAAGGTTAATTTCAGAATGAAAATGACCTGCTTGTATTCTTTTCTTTCATTAGCTGATTCTTGAATATATTGCCCCAAGAATGAAGGCATTCAAAACTGAGAAAACACAAGAAAGTCCACAGGAAGCTGTCCTCAGATTAGCATCAGCAGTATCAATAGTTCACCTTGTTATGACATACAGTTTACCTATGAACACAGATGAGTTAGAAAATTTACTTTCTGGAGGACTATTGTTGAAACAAGACTTTGAAACAAAACACTGTTTAGATTACGAAGGCTTAACAGTACACTTCCCAAACACATTAAGGTAAGTCTTGAATTATTGATGAAAAGAAATGTTGTAAAGTGCAAAGAAACTATAGCAAAGTTTGCCATGACTTGTATTTAATAATGGATATTTACAAGAAATGTTTATGCATGGTATTCACAAGCAGAACATTGTGGGAACATTTCTGAATATCGTACCTGTAACCCTGAAAGATTTAATGTTTAAAATTTTGTATATACATAATTCAATGGGAAGTATCTTTTAATCCTAACTCTGTTGTTAGATTTTACAAATCAAAACTTCTTTGCTGATATGTAAAGAGGGTTTTTGACAATTAAAGAATAAGGGTGAAGCCAGAGTTACAATAAGTGTTAGAATATGGGCCAAAGTATGATTGTTTTACAAAATAAATCTTAAGATATACAATAATATTTTTGGAATTAGGGCTTCCATAGCTACAGCTATACACACCTCAAATTTCACTACAGTTGATTTAACATATCAAAATGAAAAAAAATTAAGTAAAAGTTGAATGAACTCCTAAACTCACATATATTGCAAATGGCAAAAGTCATTAGAAAATAATCATCACATTTCTGTAGTGTTAAAGAGCCGTAACTTTTTCATTCTGTTATTTGTAGGGATGTTACCAATTCCTTGCTAGGATTTTTCAAGTCCTTGACATCCTCTTCTCACAATTGTACCCCGAGCAGCCTAATGTTGGTTCCTCTTTTGCATTTTTTGCATGGTGAATCTGAGCCTGGTGTTCCTGTAAAAATAAGCAAAAGTCATACCAACAACCCATGGTGGGGGATTGAAAATTTCCACAAAAACATTGCTACTCTGAAATATGGAATGGATTATGATGGAAAATTGTAAGTTGATTCTTCCTTGTTTATATTTATATTAAACATTTGAAAGAGTCTTTCTCAGGGCTTTTCTTGGACAGCCTTTTTATATACCATCTTGTCTTATTTGACAGGCCTATAGATGACTTGCTTGATAGATTGAGTGGGTTATTTGATGTGGACTATTTACTTCCAAGAACATTCATGACCATAATGAGTTTAAGACATATGAAGCAGATAATCACAACTCAGCTCATTCCTACAGAAATTTGCATGGCTTCCCTCTATTACTATACAAAGGTCGAATACATTTTCTCTCAGGACTTTGAGGTAAATATTGCTTTCATTCAATAGTCAACAAATTTTGTAACAAACTTAGTAATTAAATATTATCTTTCTTGCAAAAAGATAACTTAAATGAAGTTGTACCATTTTATTTGATAGTTTCTTTTTGTTTTTCTGCAGACTATTTCAGAGTGTATCAACATGCTGACAAATACTGAAGTGGTTTTACCAGAAAACTTGTAAGTCAAATTAGTCATAAGAGAGGTTGTTGATGGTACTATAACAATTTTTGGGGAGGCATCAACTTATTAATTGAGAAGAACTGTACACGCATAGCCAAATTCATTGCACCACCTAAACAAACTGGTATCTTTCACTTTTAGAAAAGTCAACTGGCCTTATTTTCTAAAGAATAACTACAGGTTGACTTTCAACAGAGGTAAACTCTTTAAAAAATATCAAAGATATATTTTAAAGTTAGTTGATACATGAATTGTCAGGTTGTAGAGAACAGTAATGAATATAATTATAACTTTCTTTTCAGGGCAAGTGAAGTGTTGGAAACCTTGTTACTGCAAGCTGCAGTTGGTTGCTACATAGCATATGATTTACACAATGCCTGTATGTGGCAAATGGCTAAATCATATTCCACGCAAGGGTTGAAAATAAAAATTCTATCTAAGTCTGTTCGACTTTTAGTATCAATGCTGAGAAAAACTGGTGTCATTCTTGAAAGTTTTAAGAAAAGTCTTCAGGAAGTAGGATCAGATGAGAAACAAGTAATAGATAATGCTTCCAAAAGTATCAAGACAAACTTTGAAAACGGTTTGCTAGGTATAACACAGAGATGGCTGATGGACAGGCTACCATGGGGTATGAGCAATGGATACAAAACTAGACTCAATTTCAATGATGGAAACGAACCAAATGTAAGTTTAAATTTAATAGCAGATAGACACAATCAAAGCTTGTTTAATGTTAGCTCATCTTTTCATTATGTATAATTGGACAGTTCTTTTACTTCTTTCAATCAAATCAAAGGGCCTAGCTCTAGCTGATGTCCCATAATTTTTCTACATTTTGTATTATTCTCAGATCTGGCAGACTATGCTGCAGTTATCAATGCACACAGTCGAGGATACTGATAGATGGAGAAATGCTTTGAAAGAGAAGCTCACAAGTCGAGTTGGCAAAGTATGTTAGGAAAATTTGATTAGTTATCAAATAATAGATATTAGCTGTTGAACAAATATTCATGTATTATTTTGTGTTTATCAGAACATGGTATGTGGGGCTAGCCCAACCCAAATTCACAGTACATAGATATTTATCTGAGGCCAGACTTGTTATTTGAAAGTCTTGCTTTACTAGTCTCTGCTATGGTGTAGGAGCTTGGTATCTTGTTGGAGAAAATCAATATAAGGCAGAAAATCAAACACTACAGCTTCAGATTGCCAATTGCTGTACTTTTGAACCTCCATGCCCTGACCTGATGTCAGACTTAAATCCTCATATTGCTGTAATGAATGAAGATATTTTATTTATTCTTTAAATATTTCCATTTCTATTTCGATGTTGTTGTTATTCCAGCTAAACCAAGAAGAGAAAATCAAATTCTTTTGTGCTGTAATTGATTTCAAGACATACCCTTTGTTGGAAGAAGTTTTCAGTAATGCTGCATTTGAGGCTATTGATAACATTTGCAATGTATGTATAAGCTAAAATATTACAATTGTTAAAAGCCATTGATTTTTTTCTGTTTGCTTTTCAAGGTTTTTAAGTAATTTTTTATACCATTTTATGTTTGCAATTTTGACTGCTACAATTGTTCCAATAAGCTAGGCAGTGTTTACTTATCTCTCATTTTCTCACTTTAGACTGCAGGTTCCAAGAGAGTTTTTGATGATTTGGCACATTCAGGAAATTTGCTGTCGAGGATGTTCGAAAAAGCCTGGTCGAAAGTGAACACAGAAGATCCTGAAGCAATTTTTTTCCAAGCCTTAACGTGGGCATCATTTTCAAATTATGTGACAGTATTTTGTAAGACTCACTTCATTTGTTTTTCATTGTATAAGATTTAATTCTTAAAAGGTCTGAATGATAAAATTATTCTTGAGGTTTCAATTGAATCTCATGTTTTTTAATCATCAAAGATACACAGAAATTATTGATAGCATATACCCATATGCTGGGTCACATTCCATAAATTTGATGTTTCTTTTATTTTTTATTATGGCAGATGGAGATAAACCTCTTTTGCTAACAGACAAATGCAAAAGAGTTATCAAGAAAGTTTTGTCTGTTATTGATGCCATGCAAGCAAGAATATTTGATGGTAGCATTCCTAGACATTTGCTGAAAATTGTCATGAACAATGAAAAAAATTACATGGATGTGATGAAAATTGTCTTCATTAATGAGAATCCTAGTGGTAAATCATCTAACACAAAACCACAAACCATACAAGAGAGATTAGACATGATCAGTTTGATGCTAGCCATCAGAAGAAAAGAAATCGAAGAATTTGAAATAACGAGAAATCTGATCAATGTATTTGTTGGTGCCTGCTTAAAGATAAGCCCTGGTAAGTTTGATACATTTTGTGACCTGAATCATTTGTCTGTGCCATAATTTCTGAGAAATGAGTTGTGTTTGAAAAAAATTGATAGTGAATGGCCAAATTAAGCTTTACTCTGTTTTTTAAGGATAGGAGATACCTTTAAGGTAAACATTTTATATTTTTGTACTCTCCAAAGATGAACATATGGATGTTCTGATTAAACAATAAAAAATGATTTTATCTTGCTGTTTTTGACCAAATCCTATGATTTGCTGTGGAATTTATACACATGTTTATGTTGCACAATGTCAACAAAATGGATGTCAAATGCGGTTTAATTTTTCAACATTGTTTCAACCAAGGTACATTGTAATGCATAAAACAATGCAGCGACTGAACATATAGAATTGTGAACCTCTTCAAGTGACTAATTCTAATTTACAATTTTTATATCTACTTTCATGGTCATTATTTTTAGGAGACTAAAACAATGAAAAGCGTTTTTCTTGGATGGTAAAAAGTGTAGAATTTACCCCAAAAGGTATCACCTATCCTGAAGCAGTCTTGTCGGTTGGTCCGCAGCTTGAGTTTAGGGCCATTTGTCTTTTTAATTTAATCATATATGCTCATTCTTGTACTTCCAGTTGATGTTCATATGTTAGAAAAGAAAATGACTGTTGACACAAGCAAGATGCCCATGAAAGAAATTTGTTGTCCAATCCTCTACGTAAAGTCTATAGAAAATGCAAATGATGTTGTACCTGAAATCACATTTTTTGAGCTGGCTGAAGATGTTCAAAAAATGCTTAGGCCTCTTGAAGAAGCGGGGCACAGTGATATCTTTCAAGAAAGATGGTCAATTAATGGGAGAAAGGTTAGGAGAGAAATTGACAGAAAGAACAATGTGCTAACTATAGAAGATGTGGCAACAAGTGTTTGGCCTAGATCACAAGTTGAGTGGAAAAACATCATCTCCAGTCTTGAACATGCAACAATTACACTTGAAGAGGTGGATATAGTACTGAAGATTTTCCCTCGTAACTTGAATTATCTCGCTGAAGAACTCCATAAAATCAATAATAAATCTTCATCAAAAGGTTGGATACAACGCAGAATTAAACAGATTGAAAAGTACCTTAAATTAGAAGAGTACCACCATGGGGCCCAAACGATTAAAGAGGTTAAAGAAAGCTTTAACCTGCAAGGCGATTTTGCTGTTGTTGATGTACTTTTGAGTGTGGTAGGTACAATTGTTTCTTCTGTTTTTCAACACCACCCTATCCATGAAATATGATAGGCTTAATTTGAACCATAGTTCACCAGGGGCAAGTCTCACCTAGCATTTCACATATATGATTTTTTTTTTGCAGGCTGGGGACAAAAAGAAACAACTGCTAAGTATCGATGAAAATGTGGTGAAAGCAGGAGAGGCTTTGCTTGGAGTCACTAAAGATAAAGCTGATTGCATCAAGATGTTACATAAATGTAAACCACTTGTTGATTGGCTGAAAGAATCAGTGCAAGGTATATATAGAGTATCAGTACCACAGTTTAATACTAAGAAGAATGAAAGCTTCTCTGGACATAGTAAAATATTCGTACAGTTACACTTATATCCACAGGCAATGATATCAGTCCAAAATGACTATATCCAGAGAGGCCTTTACTCTTCTTAATATAAATGTATACTATACTAACATTAAATTGCAGTAGAATATTGTTTTTAGGAAATAATTGTATGTAAAAAGCATTTATATTTATATTTGTATGCCACAAGGCCAAAACCTTTGGTAAGGAAGAACATTTTAGATTTTTGTAGGAAGACATTACATATTTACTTGAAGTTGTACATGTAACTGGATTGAAACTCTTGTTAAACTTTCATTTTAAATTGCAGCCAAACTGATTTTGATTTACTGTTAGTGGTGGGTGTTTTGATATATGTTACACTCCTTTTGTCTTTATTTTATTTATCCTACATCCTTTGTCTCATCAAACATACCAGTAAGTGTTCATTTTTGCATTTCATCAGGAACCAAAGAGTTGAATGTGTTGGTAGATCTAGCCATGATGAGCTCTGCAGGTCAGGGTGACATGGATGTGGACAGGGTGTCCTGTCTCCATAATGCTGTCACTGGATATGCTCCATTGATTTATGATCTCAAACAGGACACTGGTTTTGAAGCATTCCTACACCTCTGTGAAGGTGTATGGAGAGCTTATGAAAATGATCCAAATTTACCTCAAAAATTGGTATGGAGAACCCTTTCTGTTGTTTTGTTCATAACATAATTGTTCAGACCGGTATCTCATTGTCTAGTGTTGATGTTTACAAACATAAATGTAAGTTAAAAGTCAACAAGTAGTAAGCTTAAAAGTTGCTTCACAAAATCTGATAGCAATATAAAAATGTTGGACAGTATGACACAATAGCTATTTTCTACTTGCAGAAAGATACCAACCAATACTTAGATTGGATCAAAGAAATCAAGGAATCACACGGATCTGTTGAAGTGTCTTCTTTACAACAAGCTGAAGCAGTGAATGCAAGAGGGATCTATAAAGTTGGGAACATTCATGAAAATGGCACTGTGAAGGTATGTATGTCATAGCATGTTTGAAATAGTTTTGGTGTCCTTGCTTGTTTTGTATTGTGAATGAATAAAAAAATACAAATCTTCCACAGTCTATTTTAAATTTGAATACACAATGAACATTTTTTTTGCAGGGCATTGAGGACGTGATCTCACTCAGAGTTCCTCCTGAAAAGGGCACTGAAGGAGGTGAAAAAATCTATACATTCCAAAACTTAAGCGATCTTCAGAGTAAATTGATGCTTGTTGCAGGAAAAGCTGAGCAAGGAAAACAACAAGTGGATAGATTTGTTGAGGTATTATTATCTGTTAATCAAAATTTGCAAGTCTTCAGCAAATTAGAGTAAATGAAATAAGATAACTTTGCATCTATGAAAAAAAACAAAGCTGTAGACCCAGGTTGGTGTGGTTTAAGTGCCATTTTTGTTGTATTATTTTGTCATACATGTAGCTTAAAAAATTGTTTTAGCAATTGAAGATAACTTCTTGAACATCCAACATTTTAGTTGCAAGAGAACAATAAACGAGTAAACAAATATTCATGATAATGTAAAATTGTATTTAAATCTCTGAATTAGTAGAACTCAGATTTACAGATACTTATGTTTAATAATTTGTAGAACTTTGATGGTGTTACACGATTGGCCCAGTCCTATGTCAAAATTTGGACCGCTGGTAGTATTTTATTCAAAGATTGGAAAGTCACATTTTTTTGTGACCCAGAAATACATATCAATACCACAGTAACATTTGGATTGTCAGACAAAAAACTTCAAGGCTTTTCTAAGAATAGAGATGTTACAGGCCACATTCTGGATATGTGTACATTTATGGAAGGATGTCTTAGTGGATGGTTGGACCATATCAGCAATGAGCGCAGCCAACACTACAATCTGAACTACTTTACTACAGAACAGTTGGTGATTTTGAGAGGTGAACTTGCAAAAATTTGTGCAAAACAGGAAGAGAGCAAGCACATATATCCATTACTTTCTGCCGTTAAAGAAGGTTGCACTGCTAATGATGTGAAGAGTGCAATAAATGCAGCCTACAAAGATCTTGCAGATATTAAAAAGAGAAATAGAGAAACAGAAGAGATGGATATTGATGAAAATGAAGACATCTACACTGCACAGTCTGGCTTAGTTCAAAGTAACACTACAGAAAGTGAAGTATTTATTGTAGAAGAGATTGATACAAAAGAAGCTTACATTCAAGTACTTATGGAAGCAGGGAATTCCAGAGAAATGGCAGAGAAAGCATATGTTTTTGATCCAGACCCAGATGAAGGTATAGACATACTTTGTATAAAATTGATTTAAGAAATACATTCCTTTCACAGAATTACTAATGTAATTACAGTGAATGTAACTTATGTTCTTTTTTTTTAAATGTTTGCATATAGATTTTAGAGATTATCTTTTACTCTTTGTACGCTTGCGCAGGTCTGATGTGGTGCATGGAGCAAATAGATTCCATGTCTGATGAAGATGATGATCATTCATTTCATTCAACAGAAGAGAATAAAGAAGCAGATCAAGCCCCAGAAAATATGGACATTGAACTAGAGGAAGACCTTGGACAGAATAAGTTGTCATCTTTGAAAAGTGTGACTCAAGGACACCTTAAAAGTTTGCAGATGAGAGAAACGTAAGGACTCTTTAACATTTTCTTATAGTCATCAAATGCTCATATCACTTTTCTTTCATTTATCTCCCTGTGCTGTGGTTTGTGCAATTAGTACCTTGTTGATATTTATAACAAATTCTAAGTTTAACTTTAGGTTTTTTTCACAGAATTTCTTATTGCACATTTTCATAGATAACATCTATATCAATATTTTATGGAATTAGATGTTATCCCCTGTTGTTTGAGCAATAGTTTAAATATTATACAGAAAAAAATAGAAATTGCTGGGGATGTAGATGTTTTCTATGAACATTTGCAATAAAAAAATGAAAAAACATTGGGGTAGCGTCATCCTTTGAAGTTTGAATTCATCAGCTCATGGTGATATCTTTTTCACACCCAACTTACAGAAGCCTCAAACAGCAAATGGACGAGATGTGGGTTAAATTCTTGTCTTCCCAGTCAGAAAGTGTCTCTGATTTCCTGAGTGTTAGTCACCTTGGACACATCTTAAATTTCTTGGCTTCCTACAATGACAATGTAGATCTAAAGGAAAACAGTACATTATTGAGTAAGTTCTTTTCTCCCCATCGTTTGCTTACATTTAGAATATAAGGTTAAAGAAAGACCAATGTAAGTCTACAAGAGAAAGTTTCATAATTTTGTATCGAAGCAGATGGTACACATAGCCCTATAACAGCAGGTCCACTTTTGACTATGCTTTGGACAATAATGTATAGACGTAATCTATCAAGATTTGATTTTTGTAATAATTGTATGCTCCGTATATAAAGAGAAAATTTTCAGTAGAGGAAAAAAACTGCTGAAAGAATTAGCTCTAATCCAACCCTCCTATTTTGTTAACAGTATTTCTATAATATAGTTACATTATATATTTTTTTCAGGCACCCAAATATTGGACAGGACCCTTCCATCATATCTGGAGAAAGGAAAACCGAACCTTGTTGTTGTTCCAGAATGTAAATATCTACGAATTTAGTTGTTTATTTTTAGCTGCAAACAGTAAGACTAAGAAAATTTCAAATCTGTTCAAACATGCACATGGATAGTCCCAGACTGCATTGCTGTGATTTTATTTGTTCTTTTATCTTTTCAGCGGAGATTTGGAGTGTTGTGTTATCCATTTATATGCACAGTGAAGCATTACCTCTGCCAAGCACCAATGAAGTTCTTGTCTGCACTGAAAATACATCTTCTGAGGAGGTTAGTTAATCACATTTGCATATTTTTTATCTTGAGAAAAATATTCTTTTTGTTGTCAATTTGGAAAATCCTTGAAACTGGTTGATGTAAGTGTGTAAGCTAGTTATTAAAAAAATGATTTTTTTAACATTATAAACAAAATTTGTTGAAAGGGTCTGTCTGCTTTATAGTTTTTGATGAAACAATTCCTCAGTGAATTGCTTAGTTTCTACATTTCAGAAACCAGTTCTTGATTTGATCAATTTCAGGTTGATATGTTGTGGAGAAGGGCAATGTGGGATAGGTCTGGGCGGATATTTTGTCTTGTCAATGCAGACTTCCTAGACTATGATGTCAGTGAAAATGCAGAAAAAAGTCTAGAAAAATACAAAATGGGACAAACAGGTAGGTGTTTGTTTCGGTTGATAAGATAAAGACGGCCTCTTTAAAGTTACTTTCATCAATTTATTTCCATGAAATATAGAATGAAGCACATCAGGAATATTGAAGATTAAAAGCATTTTTTGTTGTTGTTGTTGTATGTTCAGATTATCAGATTGTTGTTGTGTGCAGTCGAGAGAGGGAAGACAAATCCCGCCTTGCTACAGCCTTAGACAGACATCGTATTACAAATCCCTTTGTGTACAAATTAGTGGAAACTCAAAAATACTTAGAAAGCCATTTCAAGGTATCCCAAGAGTCTACAGGCAAAATCAAACCAGCTGCATTGAATGATGAAGAGAGGTATAAGCCACCAAACCATTCCTTTTTTTCAAACTGTTGGTTACATGAATTTAGGGTTAATGGGATTTTTTATTTATTGTTTGGTTGTTCAAGTGTTTAATATATAAGATCTTTGATTTATTGAAATTCAGGTGCAATGTAAGAGTGATTAAATCTGAGAGAGCTGGAGTTGGCAAAAGTTTGAAAGTGAAGAGAATCGTTGCAAAACATGGTGAAGATTTTGGAGTTACCATTCCTTTGCAAACAAAACATATAGATCATACAGCTGTACTGAAGCAATTCATGGACTCCTCTCCAAACACAGGGATGTTCCAATCCAAAGTATTTCACATTGATATTGCTCATGATGTGAGTTTCAATTTGAAAGCATCTTTTAAAGTCTTGTCTTGAGTTAGATTTATCTTTAAAGTAAAACAAATTAGATAGTTGTACACATATTTGAACAAATGTATCAAACTAATTCAAATATTGTAAGTGTAGTTCATTTGTTAAATTAGTGCTTATAATATTTCTGAGGAAGCATCTTTTCTGACAAGATGAGATTTCATGAACATTATTTTATTAGTAGATTAAACTTGAAATGAATTGACATTTTTAATGGGGGTCAATTCTCAATTGATCTATAGTTTATCCAATGGTTTGTTCAGATATACCAATAAGGAACTCGTGCAGTCATCTATTGTTATTTCTCTTCTTGCTTAGGTACAAGGAGGTGTGGATCATCTGCTGTTTAATTTACTGATTCTTGGTAGTTTATCAAATCCAGAAGGATATGTCTGGAGAAGGTCACGTCTTGATTTATATCTGATTGAAACAATGCCTCTCTTAGCTAAGGAAATCCACAAGCAGGTATTTATTGCTGAAGGTCTTGACAAACCCTTTAGTTGTATTCATCATAGGTTGACAATGGTAATGTACATGTATGTACGGTAGTAACTTGTATAGTCATATAATATTACCATTTGGTTAAAAATCTATATAAATATCAAATTGTCTATACTTATAGCACTGATTATTTATATTAGTATAATTTTAGTACATTAGATGAAAACGTAATAAATCTTGGGTTGATTTTTATTTGTCTGTCCATAGATTGAATCAAGGATAATTATATTCTGTATTTAGTTTAGATTTCTTTATAATGTAAATTGCCATTTTTTTCAATGACATGTTCATATTTGATTTCAAGGGCAATGCTGAAGGACAGACCCAGTGTGTCCATTACATGTTGCAATACCTACCCACCTTGACCTGCAGGTCCCCAAAAGAGAGTTTAGAAAAAATGAAAGGAAAAAACCCTGGTAGGTAACCAAAAAATAATGAATGAATCCTAGAAAGTAGATGATTGGGTAATATTTGTAAAAAAAGGATGTGATTGAAACAACTTATTTGCATAAGATTAAAATTTGATCAATTCTGTTTACATGTTTCAGGTTCCAACTGGTCTGAACTGGATCAACTAATGGATGATGCCAGTTATAGAGGTGCTGAATTTCAGAGAGTTTATCAAAACTTACAAACATTTGAAACGGGTGGTAATCTATGGGAAGTAGATGCTTCAGCTGTTGCAGGAACTGCTCAAGAATGTCTTGAATTCCTGTTGAAGTAAGCCTAAAACTCAATATTAAGTATAACTTGAAACATGAAAATATTTAGGCTTTCTTGATTGGATGTTTTCTTCATACAAAAAGGCTAACTTTTGAATATCTTTCAATTCCAGATACTGTGGACTAGAAGATCCATCATGGGCAGAATTGCGACATTTTGTCTGGTTTTTGAATACACAACTTCATGATTCTGAAGAATCAAGCTTTACACAACAATATTTGGCTGATGATCTACCAGGCTTGAAAAACTTTGTTGTCAGATTCATGATCCAAATGTCTAAGGTACTTGAAAGAACTTCATAATATAATGAAAGATTAGAACAGTACAATTTTTGATGTACAAAGAGAAATGTTACATTAATTTGTTTTCTTCCTTCACAGGACTTTGCTACAAGGTCTTTGAAAATGTCTGAAGAAACACCTGGTGTTGGTCATTTGGGATCCACAACACAAAATGTAAGCCTTTTTTTTGAGAATTGATTTTAAAGAAATGTTGTGTAGCTTGATATTTACATGAGATTAGATTGTCAGTTGTGAAGTAGAAGTCTGGAATCGTATATTATTTTGCAGTTTGAATCAATCATTTAATTTTTTATTTGTTAGGATGACAAAGAAGATGGAGATGCTGCAGAGATTGAAGCTTTTCAGCTCAGGAGAAGATGGGAAACTAGGTAAGCAAAAATATACAAAATTATATTGTATAATAGATCTAAAGTAAAACATGCCATAATGTTTAACGTTTAATTTTCTTATTATTTTCAGTCCCCATCCTTACATATTCTTCAATGCAGACCACATTACTATGACATTTTTGGGATTTAATGTGAATGCAGGGGGAGATCTGATGGACCCAAGAACAGGTATTATGTTAGAAAGAGGTGTGATGCAAAGGAATCTAAAAGATGGATTGAAAAGACAGGGTGTCAAGTTAGATGAAGTCTTTGAGACTCTGCCTAGGTAAGTTTACCTAGGCATAAAAAACATTTAAGTTCTTTTGCAAGGAGAATGATTTGAGGAAGAATGTGGATTTGTTACTTTTTCTATTTTGTCACAATATAAGGTATCAAAGTTACACATTATTGTCTAAGACACCCATTATTACACATAGTTATGTTCTTCTTAATTTACAGGGACCAAAAGATTCACAAGATAGGAATGGTGATGGGACTTGACATAATTCATGATCCAGATATAACTTATGAACTCACCACAGATAATGTCATGAAAATGCTGGCCATATACATGAGATTCAGGTAAGAGCACCATGCAAGTGGATTATTGATATAAAGTGAGAAGTATTTTCAGTTAAGACGTCATTTGAATCTTACTTCAAACCTGTCATTAACTGTCCATGATTTTTTCATATTTTTTCCCCTATAGATGTGGTATTCCTGTAATCATTATGGGGGAGACAGGATGTGGAAAAACGAGACTCATCAAATTCCTGTGTGATATACAAAGACCACCAGGTCTTGAACTTCAAAATATGGTTCTCATGAAGGTACAAAGTTGCATTATTGTATCAAATATAACTTGATATTCAATTGATCATTGGTATCAATAGAAATACACATGTTTACTGAATAACATCAATAAATTATATGGATGTTGTACTTTGTCTTTATCAGGTGCATGGAGGAACTACGGAAGAAGATATTATAAGAAAGATTGATGAAGCAAAAAGATTAGCAGAAGCCAACAGACAAAAAGAAAACTGCCAAAATATTGACACAATTCTTTTCTTTGATGAAGCAAACACTACTGAGGCTATAGGACTTATCAAAGAAATAATGTGTGACAACACAGTTCATGGACGCCCCCTACCAGATGTCAGTGGACTTAGAATAATTGCTGCGTGCAACCCATATAGAAAGTTAGTTAAAAGTTTATAGTTTTGATTTATAATCTTACTTGAACAATGAATAGGTGTCTGTCTTTCTTTTGTGCATTAGCATATTCTATAATGACTATTTTTTTTGTAGACACACTGACCAGATCATTGAAAAGTTGGAATCAGCAGGTCTTGGATACAAAGTCAAAGCTGATGAAACTACAGACAAATTAGGTAAAAACTGGTCTCTTAAATCTTTTATGAAATTTTAAGTTAGAAATATTTTTGTATTTCTAGTCAGTGATATAAATTTGGTAAAAAATAATGTTAAAAGTATGTAATTTTTAATAGTATTACACTTGAATAATTTAAATTCTGTTTTAAAGGACGCATTCCAATGAGACGCCTTGTGTACAGAGTTCAAGCTCTTCCACAGAGTATGCTCCCCCTGGTTTGGGATTTTGGTCAATTGAGCACTGAGGTTGAAGAAATATATATCAGACAGATTGTGAACAGATATGTAAGTTGGAATATATTTGTCATTGTAAATATGATATTTCTATGGAATGAATAATCCTTGGTTTACTTTTAATATGGTGAAGATCACACTTGTATCTTTATGAAACTTGATGTTAAGACTGAAATTGATGATATCGGTCTATGGATTTTTCAGATTGTAAATGGAAACATTAAGGATATTCCTAACTTGAAAGAGGTTATTAGTTCTGTGCTTGCTGCCTCACAGGAATTCATGAGAAAACAAGAGGTAAGGTGTTTGTTTGACTACCTTTAACCATGGAACTGTAAATAAGTTCTTCAAACTAAACAATCTAGAACATATTTTTGGGAGGGTCAATTTCAAGTGAACATTGGTAAAATCAACTGTCCAAAGAAGGCATCCTCTGTGCCTGATTTGCTTTGGATTGATGAGTAAAAAGGTGTGTCACTTTTTCATGATTTGCTTTAATCTTTCAGTCTGAGTGTAGCTTTGTGAGTCTGCGAGACATTGAGAGAGTTATGAATGTAATGGTATGGTTTATTGAGCATTCTGAAGAGCTGTTTGACTTAATGAAAGAGAAAAAGAATCGTGATTTAGAGGAAGAATACAGAGATGATGAAGATGAAATGCCTGATTCCGAGGTAAATATATCCACTAATTTGATATTATGTACTTGTATAGTGTAGTATATTAAAATAGAAAATCATTCTCTATACCAAACTATAATAATTGTTGAATTGTATGTTTTATCTGCTTTTTATTGGTATGATCATGTTCTTGTTTCATTTTCACAATTTTTCAGCCTTTGGAATATGTGACTAGAGCTCTAGTGTTATCTCTTGGAGTATGTTATCATGCCTGCCTCTCAGACAGGGAAGCATATAGAAAACATATTGCACCAAAGTTTGTCGATCCATGTACACTACCAGATGGAGAAAATACAATATTGGAAGAAATCAACATGTAAGATTTAGTTGTCTTTTCCCTTGTCAATCATTTCGTCACTGTCCACTCCCATCCCCATATATCTATGTATGCTGTAACAGAAACTTTAACTTTTTATTTTAGTTGCCAAGATGTGTTTTTGGCACAAATTGAACTGGGTCAAAATATTGCACCAAATCAAGCCCTGAAAGAGAATGTGTTCATGATGGTGATTTGTATTGAATTGAGGATTCCACTCTTCCTTGTCGGGAAACCAGGAAGTTCAAAGTCACTCGCAAAGACCATTGTAGCAGATGCCATGCAAGGAAGCAACTCACAATCTACATTATTCAAAACATTCAAACAGGTTGGTATTGTAGGATGCCCCTTAGATATTTTGGTGAATGGAGTTCAAAGTTGTGTCATTGCATCATTGGTATATTGCTTCAAAGAAAATGTAGACTCACTATCTATTTGGGATCATTGAAATAAACTAGCCCCTACATCAGTGCGGATTTTAATAGATTATGTAATTTTGTGAACATTTTAAAGTTGTTGTTGCCATGATTTTACAGTGCATTTATAATTTTCTTTCCCTTCTTAGGTTCACATGGTATCCTTTCAATGTAGTCCTCTTGCAACACCAGATGGCATTGTTGGAACCTTTAGACAGTGTGCAAGATTACAAGAAAAGAAAGATTTGAATCAATTTGTGTCTGTTGTAGTGTTAGATGAAGTAGGACTGGCAGAAGACTCTCCTAGGATGCCATTGAAGGTGCATTAAGATTTTATATTTAAAAAGCAAAGTATTTTACGATAGATGTATTAAAATAGAATTAGAGTATTTGTTCTAGGACACAAGTGTTAATGTGCAGTAACAGGGTAAACATACAGGCATTCTGTAGGTCTGGGGCTTAGAGTTTTTAGAGGCTTTGGTCACCTGTTTGACCTTGTTGGTCCTGTATTTTTCCAGTAGAAATAGTCTGGAATAGGGTATTTTAAGTTATGCAACAACAGCTCTATGTGGGATAGTGGAATTAATTACCTCCAGAAATTTTGCATGAAACTTAAGACATCTTAAAAACTGTCAAGTCACATGTAATTTGCTTTTGATTTTTCAGACATTGCATCCACTTTTGGAAGATGGTTGTCAAGGTGATGAAAAACCTGAACCATACAAGAAGGTTGGTTTCATTGGGATATCCAACTGGGCTTTGGATCCTGCTAAAATGAATAGAGGAATTCTTGTTCAAAGAGATGTCCCTGCTGTGAAAGAATTAGAAGAAAGTGCAAGGTGGGTTAAAACTCTGTGTGATTGATAATTCATTTTTATGCTTTCCTAAGTATGTAAAGAATTTCTTGTGTTTGTTGTAATTGATACAGTGTACAAAATAATGCAAATCAATGTTTTGAAAAAAAGTCTACATTTTCTTTTTCAGAGGTATTTGTGCATCAGACAAAAGAATTCTCAACAAGATACAGCATCATGTTGTACCAATGGCCAATGCATATCTAGAACTGTATAAGTCAGCCCTTGAAATTAGAGAATTCTTTGGATTAAGGGATTTTTACAGGTATTTATTGTTGATTTGGTTGGCTATGAACACTTGAAGGAGTTGTTAACTTGTCAACACATTTGATTTATAACTTTGTTATTGTTACTGTTTACTGTTACTAAAAAACAATGACCAACATATTTTTATTTTGAAAAGCAAATTTATATTATTATCAAACTCTTTTTTATTAGTTTGGTAAAGATGGTGTATGGCTTTGCTGCAAAATCAAATGCACCCCCCACTTGGTACCAACTCAACCATTCTATTAGAAGAAACTTTGGTGGTCTTGATTCCATCCATCCAGAAGAAATGTTTGAAAAATGGATTACAGTTAAAAAAGAAGATGAGGTGTGATATTTTAGCTTTTGAAATCAAATCAAATTAAGAACATTTAGATGAAATTTGTTGTAAAATGTAACATTAAAGTATAACAATAACTCTGAAAATCATTTTGCTGGATTTATTCTAAAGACAATTACATGTTGTTAGATTTTCGACAATCTTACGCTGTCATCTTCAGAACATCTTCAGTGTTCTGAAGATGACATCGTAAGATTGTCGAAAATTTACTACAAGTTATCAGTTGGCTATGGATTCTTAAATTGTATCATTCATTAACATTATTTCACTTATCTTCATAGAGAGGTGAAAATGATCCAGATTGTACTGCAGCTGGTTTGATAAAGGCAGGCCTTGCAGGGGAAAGCTTTGAAAGGTAACAATTGATATGAGACAATATAGTGAAGTTTATTCTACATGAAAGAAAACAGCCCACCAAGTTACAATTTTTTATGTCTTTTCGTATTATTGTTTCAATACTAACATGCCTCCTGTATTTTTGGCTCTTTATTAATCCTAACACTTTATGTGTTGTTGTTTTTTTGATATAATAGTGAGAGCAGATACTTATTGATCCTGACTGAGAACTATGCTGCTTTGAAAATCCTTGGAACACTTCTACCAAACATGAAGGATGTAGTCATCATCTTTGGAAGCAGCTTTCCTAAGGATCAAGAATACACTCAGGTAGAATTATTGAGAATGTAATGAAGGGGAACATTTTTTAAATTTTATGATTTAAAAGTGTGGTTGTATTATCTGGTAAGATCAGAATAAACACCTTTTTGTCTTTCATTTGGTTACATATGTTGTTCTTGGTAACATTTCAGGTCTGCAGAAACATCAACAGAATTAAAGTCTGCATGGAAACAGGCAGAACAGTAGTGTTACTTAATTTGGAGAAAATCTATGAAAGCCTCTACGATGCTCTCAATCAGGTAATGCACACATTTGATTGTAAACCTGTGAAAAGACTAGCTAGTGTCCTTGTCTGATAGTTGTATCTCGATGAAAGTTTTTTTAAAATCAATCCTTCTCTTTTTTTATCAGTACTATGCATATCTGGGTGGAAATAGATTTGTGGATCTTGGTCTAGGTACACATAGAGTCAAATGCCGTGTTCACCAAAACTTCAGGTAAGATATAGATTATGCTTTCATACTTTTACCATGAACTTATATAAGATGTATTTTTTCATTAGGGAAACATATGAACTACTTTTTTCTTTTTTTTGTAGACTTATAGTAGTAGCTGAAAAACAAGTTGTATATAAGGAATTCCCTATTCCATTGATAAATCGTCTGGAAAAACACTTCCTCGCCATGAACACAGTACTAACAGAAAAACAGGAAACACTTACAGAACAAGTAAAACAATGGGCTAAAGACTTTGTCACCCCTTTTATGCCACGGTAAGTATTAGTAAGCAAGACTGGATTAACGCTTAGATTCTTTAGGGGGAAAAAAGAAGAAGTTAGATTAGTCCTGTATCAATATTTTGGTATTTCAAATTTGAAAGAAAAATGGTTCACAATATTTTGATAGAAAGGTGCAAATATATTATCTGTTCTTAGGGGTGCAAAAAAGCTGACGACAGAAGATGTGTTCATTGGTTATCATCCAGATACAGCTGCATCAATTATTTTCCAACTCTGTGAAGAAAGTGCTGGCGATGACAGAGCATTGCAAGATGAAGCGGTAACTTATAAAAATGTTGACAAAATAATTGATAAGTATCTAAAAAGAAATATGCAAATGAGTCTGTTTGGCAAGTATTTGAAACTTTTATATATTTTTGTTTTAATTGTGTTTTTCTTTGACAGATCCTTGACAAAGCTCAGAACATTCTACTCCAGTGTGCAACACCAGAGGCTGTGGTCAAGTTGAACCAAAGCAAACTTCGTGTCCATGAAAAAGAACTGGTGGACAAATATTACAAAGAACAAAAACATGAAAGCTTACTGGAGTATCTACATGAGAAACTCATTATAGAAGAACCAGATGAAAATATCTTTGTACAGGTATTACTAATATTTTGAAAAAATATGTAATGATTATATATTTTCTAAAATTATATTATATTTTGAAACTAAATAAATTACATTATCGAAACGTCATGAGAGGTAAGCAATTATCTCAAATAACATTGTTCCAAAGTTGAATAATTCTTCTCAAATAAATAAATTACACCTTAATATCATGATATTTTGGGGGTTATTTACATAAGAACATTTTGTGCAGTGAAGTTAGAGAGGTGTTTTTTTCCTAAATTTTGGGAACTGGGAAATTGAATAATTCATTCTTGAAATTTATCCCATTTCAATCTATTATCTTAGGTCACCACACATTCAAGACTCTTATCCACCACAGATGTGTCAGAAGCCGCAAAAAGTCTCAAATTTCAAGAAAACTTTACTACAGCTTTGATATTGCAAGCTTTTGATACAGAACAGCAGTTCAGGAAAGCATTAAAGTAAGAAAAAAATAGAAAGCTAAATTTCAATATAATGCCTATCGGCAGTGAATAGATTGACTGTTTTGTATCTTCAAGACTTACTGGCAGTTTGAGAGAAGCTTTACACCAAATTTTATTGTGACATTTATTTTTGACATAATCATCAATATTGTACAATGATTGTGCGATCATATATGTTTTGGTATTTAGAAATTATTTATCTTTCCAAATTACTAATGATCTAATGTTTTCCTTGATTTTGTCTTTAGACATTTCTTTTCAAGTGTTACTTGTCACTGCAAACTTCTGCTAATCCAATGTGATTCTGGACATCAGAATGGAAACCTTATTGCCTGTGCCATCAATTGTGTTCAAGATGAGTTTGCAGAATCTAAACAAAAAGATCACCAAGAAATGGGATTGACCCATGTAGCTTTCATCATCCAATTACCAAGGATTGCAGGGGGCTGTTTTGTTGGTTTTCAGGTAAATTTAATTGTCTCTTTTATGTATTGATAACCTTTTCAAGATATTTTCTCAGTCTCAGTCAAAATCAACTTGTTTATGGTATAGTTTGCTTATACTTTGTAATACATTTTTGGTTCAATTAACAGGGAGGATTATGGCATTCTGTCCATATTGATGAATTGCACTCACAAAAAAATGGTATGCCTTCTATCCCGGACATGCAAGACCAAGCTATTAGCACCCTGTTTGAGAATTCAATCAGATTCAAAACACCCACTCCAGACATAGACAGTTCGATGGTGATTGTAGGTGAAGGGGACTACAGTATTGAAGGGAGTGATTCCGGTGTGATAGATGTGAATGGTGAAGAGAAAATGGAAGTTGTAACAAGTGATTCAGGACTATCAGTTACCGACCCCTCAGAAATAATGATGGAGATGGAGATGGATAGGGTGGTAGATATGGAAACAGAACAAATGAATCTGTCACAATTAGAGGAAGGACCACAAAACCATGAACAAGGGCTGATGTTCGAAAAGAGCAGAAAAGCAGAAAAGCAATTAGATCCTTCCAAGTTGTTGGATGTTAAAACCTTGCTAATGAGTTGTGTTCATGGAGCTATGTCCATGCTTAAAGATCCAGATGATATGTCAAGGAGAACAACACAAAGAATTCAGATGTTATTACGCCTCATTGGAGATTCAACCCAGCAAACTCAAGGTAGATGACATTTCAATGTTTTTGTAGATTATATTGAATTGTATGAAAAGTCTGTTGTGTATATTTTCATATTTCTCACTACATCTGATTGTAATTTTTCTCATATTCACTGGAATACTTTTTTAATTTATTGAATCAGATGAAACTTCATTCACCTCAGTCTTGGAGGAGAGGGTTTTATTGCTGTTAAAAGACAAAGAAGAAAACAATATGTCCCCTGACATGGCAAAGAAATGGCTTAGTACAGAAGCAGCATCTTTAGAAGCAATCAACAAAGCAGGCACATTCAGGTAGCATGCCATAATGAATTTACAGAATCTTAGAAAAAACAAATGATTTCCAATGGATGCTATGAAAGAGAAACTTTATCATGTAATTTTTGTGGTTGTGTATGTCTTATTTTACTAGCGTTACCTGTTCAGTTCTGTAGAACTCATCCCCTACAGAACCCTAGGAGAGATAATTTTTAGGCCTATTGTCAATAGTATAATGATAATGTTTTGAAACTTTTCAAAAGATAGGTCTATTAATCTTTGTAATTTCAGACGCTCAGCAGCACAATGTTTAGAATCCAAAGTGACTCCAATGTTAGCTGGAGTTATTGCATATGCTGATACAAATTGTAATCTAGACATCCTGGCAGAACACGCTCCAGAGACATGGCAGTACAAACTATGGCTAGAAGTCTTGATGGACACCAAAACTACACAACTAAGTTACCAAAAAGACTTAAAATCTGCTAAAGAAGTTGCTGAGCTTACAGAAATTTCAGTCAAAACTACAGGTTGTGATGGCAACCACTTCAAGGCTAAATTTCCATTTTCATGGGTATTGAAATCACAGATGGATAAAATACTGTATGAAGCCAGATCAGAGAAATGTAAGACATCATAAGCCCTGACGTATATTCAAATCTACTATTATATCACAAACATATTTGTAGATTTCAATGAAAATTATTTAACTGTATTGTGTCACAAACTCAAATGTATAATGCCTTAGAGTACAAATCCTTTGGTTACTTTCACTTATTTTTTCTCTGTCATATAAATCAGATCCCGAACCACTTGTGAACAAAGTCCTGTCAGAGTCGCATCTTGGACAGATTCTTGCAAAGTTTGAAGGTAACAACAGGAAAAGTATGATTGGTTGCTACTTGCATGACTTTGTGAGAATGGTGTACAAACCTCAAGCAGAAAATGGACATTTAGAAATAAAGGTTGGTTTTAGTGTAACAGCAAAACTGACAAGCATTTGTCTTTTGTTTTCAATTTTTCTTTTTTCTTATGTAATCACTATGGTTGTGTTTCAAAAATGGAAATTTCCTTAAAATCGGACAATAAAGAAACATGGACATGTATAGATGTATATATCATTATTTTAAGATATATGTCTGAGTTGATTAGTCATGGCATTGGTCATGAACTTAGATGACACAATTTCAAAATCATAAATCAATAAGTATTGTAGGGTTGATTTGAAAAGTGGGATACATCAGTATATCTTTCTCTTGTAGATGGTATGTAAAGCCATTATGAATGCAGCATTTGAGCAATACAAGTCACATTGT
>JAVSBT010071110.1:0-16524 GCA_033118115.1 Pharyngocirrus eroticus
ATCCTATTTTAGCTTTAAATAGGAGTATTTAATCCTAATCCTCAAATGAAACTGTTTCGAAAAGACTAGTGTGCTATTTACATAAAAGTACCGACACATCCAAAGAAGGATCTATAAATTACGAAATCTCAAATTTATTCTGAATATCACCATCAAGCTGTCCCATTTTGGATATTTTTACAAAATCTGTTGATATATACATGTGCATGTACAGTATAAATTACTCTTGATATGCTTTGCTTCTAATTCTATACACTGTGAGAACAAATAATGATGTTTTGTGTTGATCATTATTTTTAGTGGAAAATTGAATCAACACTAGGTGTAGTGGTGCCTATTCTGTATATCACCAATTGGTGTTGCTGTTTTTCACTTATAGTGTATATTTGTGGCAAATCGCAACACAAAATAGTGATACTTTGGTACCATTCATTCAAGCGTTGACCCCATTTTACCATTAAAAATCACAAACAACACAAAAGGTCACTACTTTTTCTAAGAGTGTGTAATCTTTCTTTGACTATGTCTCTCATCTTTTCTTGCTATCTATTTAGTTACTTCAGAAAAACCAACAGAATCAGAATTATCTGATAATTCAAATTTACAGATGATCAATTTCACAAACTCTTTCAACCATACTGCTGAATATAACTCAAAGGAAAATTCAACTTTTTTAGAAAATACTACAGGTAATCAATAATCATTATCAACATAGCTTGAACACCTGCACAGCAATGAAAATAATATAATTCAAGGTTATATTATATGTCTCTTACCCCTACAGGCAAATATGTTTTTAAATGATTGATTCTATATAATATAAGACTATACATGCATCCCATCTGTTAATTACTACCGTGCCATGGATATCTTGTCATTTTAGATACTATCGCCTTAAAGCATACACAATTAATGTGATTTTAATTTCTAAATCTGTTTTAAATTTAATATACTGATTTGAGAATATTTACGTAGTTGAAACTATACTAGAAAATATTATGATTCTTAATTGACATAGCTTTAGAAAGGAATGTCTAGAAATGGGTTGAGTTGTTGTCAATAAAGTGTGAAATATTACCCAAACCTACAAGGGCCTGTAAAGATACGTTTTGAAAAATATTCAGACAGAGGTGGGGTGTTTTTTTCTTCAGAAGGTGCACCTACTTGAAGATACAAGTAATTTTATCTTTAATAGAAGAATTGTTTGTTTTGCTAATTATGGTGATTGGGTCTTGGTGTTCTTATTTTGTCTCTGTTTTAAGTTACCACAGCAGCATCCTTGGTTTCCAGTGACACGCTTGGTGCTAGTGAAACCTCTACAACAGGCCTTACCTTTCACACAGAACCTTCTACAACATCTTTAACTTCCAACAAAACATTTGGTGACAGGGAGACCTCTCCAGAAGACCTTACCTTTCACACAGAATCTCCCACAACAGCTTCCACCGTCCACAGGACATCTCATACAGATTTATCAACTCTGTCAGAACAGAGTGGTTCTTCTGATGTAACCTCATCCACTGTGACCCATGGATCAAACATTTTCACAACTGATTCTGAGACTACAAAAACTTTGGTTCAAACATCAGATGATGACATTTTTAGTACTGTGCCATCTAGATCAACATCATCTTTTTCTTTTTCAACAACTTTGTCAGACACAACTATTAGTACAGGTAGATAAAAACATTCTTCAAAGACACTATGTAAAATATGCTTTGGTTAAGGTGCTATACCACTTTTTGGTGTTTAATGTTGCTATTTTGGCAGAAGCTAAGATGTAGTGTAACTATTGGTATTTGGTAGATCTTTTGTAGACGTATATGATATGCTTTGTAAAGTGAAGGGCTGTTTTATCTGCTTTATCTTCTTGCTTTTAAAATGTTTAGGCTCAGATTTAACTTTTCCTTAGTCATATTGCCACTCAGTAATGAATATGTCACATTATTTTTCTCTCTTTTTTATTTGATATTTTTTTTCAGAAGCACCAACAACTGTAAGAACATCAGGTACAGTTAACTTATTCTGTTAACTAAAATCACAATAACTCATTGACAAAAAGGCCATGTGACTTATACTCAATTGTTTTTAATGAGAATACCCCTTTCAAAATTAAATATATATATATACAGTATACAACTTATTAGTAATACATCGTATCAAAATACACATCACTTTCAAAGCCCCATCTAGTAAGGTGGTCATTTTTTAATGTCTTTTTATGCCACAACTTGACAGTAAATTCTGTACTTTTCCAGGTGTTGACGTCATTGGAGCTGATGTGTCTTCTTTCTTTGATTATGGTGGTCCCATGCAATCAGCAAAAAGCATTTTTCTCACAGACTACTCCTTCCAACAAGAAGGCATTGTATTTGCATTTGTGGCATCATTTAAAGTTTCCAAACCTTTCCGCATACAAGTATGGACGCTGTCATCTTCAGGAGCTTTGGACTATAAACTCATTTATGAACTCAAATTTACACCAACGGCAGAACAGCTTTTCAGAAGACTAGAGGTAGTTATTTTCTAATGTACTATCACTCACTCACTCAGCCATAGGGAGGGAGAGGTGCTATGGTTTTGTTGCCATCTCCTGTTTGAAATAATAGGATGGTTCAATTAAAAATCTTTAATAGTTGCTAACTTTCTTATGAAACCTTGGTCTGAAATGAAATTAAAGGAGTATTTATGAACCTGAAACGCTGTGCAAACATTTCTTAGACGTAGGAAATAGTCCAAGAATCGTTTGTATGGCATTCAGAAGAGCAATTGTGACCGTAGCATGACATTGTTTCAGTATGTTGGGACCCTAATTTAATTGACAAAAGTTTCTGAAACTTCACGACCACAAGGCCTATGCTAGCTAAACATAAATTGGTAGTTTAGAATTCCAGTGTTCAACTATTGCAGCATGTTAACCAATTGTCTAATGATTGACTTTATTGTTTCCATTTAGATAAGAATTCCAAATGATGAGTGCATAAAAGTAGAAAAGGGAGACAGAGTGGCATTTTTGAATGAAGAAGCCACCGGTCCTATGGGATACACTTTTGATTTCACTGGAGCCACATCTGTACTTGTCAGTACAGTCGAAGATGGAAACTTCCCCAACCTTGGAGATACTGTCACTTTTGATTCACTGAATTTACCTTATCAATTTGCAATAGCAGCAGCTTATGACCTTGGTAAGAGAGAACAATTATTATTGTACAAAATACTATTTGTTTTTCTAAGATTAGTGCTTGAGCATGACCATTTGTCAAAATCACATTTGATATTAGTACTTTGTTTACAAATGTGTCTGTATGTCTTCCAAATAGTTTGGTTGACATAGAATATCCACAACATATTTTCCGATTTAAAAAGTGCATATATCTTAAAATATGAAGAATTGAATTGAAAATAGGGAAATTTTGCTCCTGATATTTTTCAATAGACAATTAAACAGGAGTAACCTGTGGAATTTCTTGGTATAATTTCTTACCTAAATACAAGCTCATACACTCGTTCATTTATAAATATTATGAGAATATAACTTGTAAGCATGTATTTTGATAAGAAATGATAGCAAAAAAATCCAACAGGTTTAATGCTTATGTTTGATTGTCTACAATCTGAAAAGATCAGGAGTAAACAATCCCTAGTGAATAATGTGAACAATCCATTAACTATGAATGATCCAGGAGTACAAGACAAACGGTTACATACATGTAATGAAATTCTGTTTCAGATGTAAACTATTACAATCTCAATGGCATGAAATGTCGAAAAGACTTAATGATTCCTGCAGAACTCACTACACCATCTGTCACCACACCATCATCCACAACTCCAGATTTAAGAGGACCACAGGGCCCCCAGGGGGAACAAGGCCCTAAAGGAGATGACGGTCCACTAGGGCCCCAAGGACCAAAGGGAGAGAAAGGAGATACTGTAAGGATATTGACTTATACTTTTGTTTTTGTACGGGGGCATAGAAAGTAATACTATAGTTTTATTGGCTTGACTGACCTCATTTTCATACACGTACATCCCTTGCCTGCATTTCCTTTCTTCACTTTTGAAACATTTTTCAAAACAAATAGGAAAATCAAATGGTTTAACTTTAACCAATACTTTATATCAATCCATGTACATGTGCACTAAATAATAAGCTTTTTGTCATTTTTGAAAGTTGAGTCACAACAAAATCAGTTGGCTAGGCATCATGGACATCTTTTTTTAAGTTGTTCATTTTTATCCTAATGAAAATAATTAAAGTTTAGATAACTTCATTTTTTTCTATTACAGGGACCACAAGGTCCACCAGGGACAGGTAATGGTTCCAATGGTGGTACTGTAGGTGCAGTTACAAGTACAGGTAATACTAATAGCCATTATAACATCAATGATTTAGAAATGTGTAGATAATAGATGATATTACAGTTATCTAGACCTCAAACATTACCAAATTGAAGAAACTAGCTTTCATTTGGATTCATTTTTTCGTTGCAGAGAATAACACCATGGAATTGATCGCTATGATAATTGCCATAGTAGCTGTAGTCCTTGCATTGTTTTCCTTATTGTTGAATTCCCTCTTATGGAGTAGAGTCACAAAGTTACAAAAAAGAGAAATGTACCTAGTTGGTGAGTAAAGTTTATACTGTTGCATAATATTTATAATAATCTTTCAACTGTTGGGACAAAGACAATTATGTATTTCAGTAACATATATGTATGTCTTCAGATTGCTCTAATTAGTCCTCATTTTACTAAAACTAGTAAAAGTTTTTTTTTATCAGATATAACCATTTCCGTAACTATTTTTCCATGCATATGTGGTACATGGTGTGAATAATGAAATCATAAAGTGGTTATTTACTTTTAAGACTCCCCTCCCAACACACACTGGTTTATAACGGAAATTTGGGATTTTAACAATTTAAAAATTGTGCCCCTCTTTCAACAAAATCCTAGTTCTGCCTATGATCATAAATGAATATTTTAACGAATTGAAACACCTTAATTGTTTCATTCTTTGCATTAATAGATTAATACAATTCTTTATAGATCATTTCAATTGTATCTATTACAAATTATTGAAAAAAAGTCAAAGTGATTGTTTCTGTTTTCAAACTTTTAGCCAAACATGAAAAAGAGGCTCAGTTTGCAGCAATGACAGCCAATGGGAAACCAGAGAAAAATGGAAGAAGTAGCATGTATGATAATGCTAATGGCATTGGATATGTTGATATCTTTCCCACAAGTACAGACTATGAGAGGCCCGATGACGGTTTAGATAATCAGGCTTTTCAAACTGTGGAAGTTGGTGACAATGAGCAAGCTACAAGATGGTAGAAAGAAGAAGTTATAACCATTACCACACCAGCTGAAAAAAGTTCACAAATTCTTAATTCATGGTTGAATTTGCTGTAAACATTCCTTTACTTGATATTACAGAATATCTGACAGAAAAGCTGCAATATTTGAATACACTGATTCACAGAAGTTATATTTTAATATTTTTTATTCCTGCTTTATATAATCAAACAATATTTTACAACTACATTAAGGAAAGGAACCTCTTTTTTCCAATAAAAGGGCAAACTCTATATCATGTGAATAATAACCAAGGGACTTGGGATGTTTGATATTCAAGTTCATTTTAGTTTGCAAGGCTGTAAACATTTTTACTGATTATCCAAGTGATGAGAAATAACACCAGAGAAATGGAAAGCATTTATAGTGTACAGCATTTTACAACCATTTTGATAAGTGGAAATTGAATTATGCAAATCAGCTAAATTTATCCTGTATCCTTGATGTTAACATTATTTTTAAGGGTAGGGGGTTGATGAGGATATAGAACGGACATAAATGGTGTAAAAATAGCATGCAATTACTACATGTAGTGGTACATATTTTAGTAAAATTAATACCTAAGGAATTGCTTTTTTAAAGGTCATTTGATAACAATTCAAGGGATATGTGTTATTTTTTGGCCGAAAGTCAAGGTGCTATGAAAGATGCCAAATCATAATTATCTAAGTTTGGTTTTTTATTTTGCAAATGTGATGCTTGAAAGTTGACAAGATTTAATAATGGATAAACCGTTTATTCATAAAATTGTATTTGTCAAGAAAGACATGTTTGTACATAATTTATATGTGAGTGAACAATACATGCTTTTGTGTTACAAAATAATTGTATCAGAAACATAATCATTTTCAATTGTTCAACAATACTGCTATGTTATTGTGATAAAGACTTTTTGATATAAATAAAATTCTAATTTACTTTGTCACAAAATATTAGATGGCTTTCTTTCAAATAGTGAAAAATTTGAAACACATCCAAGCTTTGCTCCTACAAAATATACTTTCCTTTCTTCAAAAGTCTCTCATAAAAAATAATATTATCAGCATTACAGTAACTGATTTCAAATTAAGCATAATTATTTCTTGGAAATGTGTACATTAAAGCAAAAAAAATTGAAACACATCCAAGCTTTTCTCCCACAAAATATACTTTCCTTTCTTCAAAAGTCTCTCATAGAAAATTAACGTTATCAGCATTATACATTAAAACAATGTTCATTTGAAACCTTTGAAGTCAACGATTATCAAAGTCTGAATCTTTCTCCTCTTGTAGCATTTATCTGTATTATAAAAATAATTTATTATCTAAGTCTTTAAGAGAATGGAGGGCTTCCATGGTGTAGTGGTCAGTGTAGCTGATCATCAATCCAGCGTCCAGGGTTCAAGACCTGGGCACGGCAATGATTTGTTCATGGCTCTCAAGTTCAGTGGACCAAAACTGGCTAAATTAAAGGCTTTGGGGAGGACCACATTGGAAATAAGTCTCAGACTTTTATGTGCTATCCTTGGTGAATACCATTCACCAAAGAAAAAAACAAACAATGAATTTAAAACTGCAAACTATTGATAAAGGTAGACTAAAATAAATGTTTGGGTTTCTTTCACAGATATTGGAAATATTCCAAATAAAGTGATAAAGGTAAGACATCCACAAACACTGTGTCTACTTGTATAGCCATATATAGTTGGACTGTCCAATATTTCTCCAAGGTATCAGATAATATATAGTTGAGTAGAGAGTGAGGTTGAGGAACTGCGCAACTCTTCTTCACTATAATCAAATCCATGCACAAGTTATGACTTTAAATCAAATCAATAACTGAATTTGAATGGTCATCTTCGCAAGCAAAGGACAAACACATATAATCCAAATGTTACAACAGGCACTGCCCATTTCTAGTCCAATTTTCTCTAAGGTTGTGGTTCACAAACTCCACTGCTCTCCCTTTTGGTAAACACAATAAACGCAGACTTTAAACAAGGTTCAGTCCAAATAATCCCCCATTGGCCAAAACATTTGTGATTGGATCAGTTTACATCTCCCATATATACATTAAACTTAATTCCTGATGTAGCAGCTGCATCATGATCCTTAAATTTTCCTTTTAAAATTTCTACTGCTGTCCAGATTGAGCATCACAAACCAGTCTATAGTAAACAACAAATGCACAAAAAATTTCTAAAAGTTTGACTCATTTTATTAACACGATGAAATCACATTGCCAAACTTTGGTCTTTGAGAGTATATAGTTACAAAAAATGATGCACAGCATGATGATATTTTTCACTACACTTTTTGGTAAATATATGCATAAAATTATATGCATAAAATTTCATGGCATATGATCAGAACAAACTTTCTCCAGGGAAACAAATTCAAACACAACACATTCTTCATGTTCTTACAAGGCATATTTGCCTTCTCCTGAATCATAGAGCCAGAATTCTACCATTGGCTGTGCATCATTTAAGATATTCAGGTTTTCATTATTATAAAATAGCTGTTCCTTTTTTTTTGCATGATTATTTTGTAGTTTACTTTGAATCTAGTTTGGTTTCTTCCTGTGTAATTCTTCTTGAGATCTGCCTTCCTTTCTAAATCTCTGCGTTGTTTCAGTGCTGCTCTTTTTTTCTTTTATCAATCTAGGACTGGAACTTTTTTTCTCTTTTGATGCTTTGGGGCTTAATGTTTTTCTGTCTTTCATTCCTTTTATACTATGTTCTAGACGACGCATTAGGTCATTTCCTGATGGCCGGTTTTCTGCTTCCCTAGCTCGGCACAATTTACCGATTTCTTTTAATTGTGATATATTCAAGATATTACTCATCTGTATCAACAGATAACCAAAGCCATAAATATCGCTCTTGGGGCCAGATTTTTTTGTGTACACCAACTCTGGTGCTATCTGGTTGTATTTTTTCAAAAAAGCTTCCGGGCTTTCTTCATCGATTGTGAACTGTAGCTCCTTGTTTCCATTTGTCAAACTTGCAATTCCAAAATCAATCAGATATACTCTATGCCTATTTGGTAATTTCTGGAGAAGAATGTTATCAAATTTGATATCGTTCATAACGATTCCTTTGGCATGGATAGCATTCAAAGCAGACATAACGTCCTTACAAATATGAAGCCATCCTTGTTTTGACAGTCGGTTTCCACGAGATTCTTTCTGGTGTTGATTGAGAAGACATTTCATATCTGTTATAGCATAACTATCGGTATCCCCGATGAATTCGGTGACAATTCCATATGTTAAGAATTTATCATTTTTTTCAAATGCCAGAAGACCAAAGAAGAAAGGTGTGGTTCCCAGACTGTTGATGCGAACAAGAAGTGAGCCTTCAAACAAAACATCTTCATGGGTATTTACACTTCGGTAAAATAATTTGATAGCAACGAGCATCTTTGAAGATGCCAATTTAGCAAGATAAACTTCACCATAAGTGCCAGTACCTAGAGATAAATAGAAACAGAAAAAATAGTAATGGGAGTAACAAAAGTGCAAATGACACAATGCATTGGGCCGATACAAAGATATACATGTATGTTTTTTTTTACCTCAACATAAATTAGACTTTTGGCCTTTTACATAGAAATGTATGAAGTTTAATAATCTTTTTATGTTCTCTTAATTCACAGAAAATATCAATTTGCAAGCCTACAGAGTGTTGACTTGATTGTGATGCCTAACTTTGACGTAAAATCAAAATTTTAAGGAAAAATACCAATTGATTGAGAAGTGAAATACACTCTACTCTTTGACCTCAAAGCACTCACCAAGTTTTACAAGCTTTCCATCCTTCACAACCATCTCTAAATTGTGACAATTCAAGAATGATGGCCGATCTATAATCTGCTTTGCTGTTCTTTCATTCTGGCGAATTCTTCCCCATATCTGATCCATAACTTTTCTTGTATTAAGTTGCAAAAAACGAGGCAATATTTTAGTTGCATCTTTGTCCCCACTTTCCACAGGGACTTCAGCTGGGTGCTTCTTCCAAATGTTTTTCTCATTTTTACAAACAAGACTGAAGCCTACATCGGCTAAAATAACTCCTGAATCAGGAAAGATACTAGTTACTCCTTCAATAGCTTGGCTGCCTTCTTGATGAATCCTAAAATCTGATTTTGTGCCGCCTGAAATGGGCTTTTGACTCGTTTTTACCCCAACATGATTCTGATCACTAGAGCTTGGTTGATAGGCATTTTTAGAGCCATTTCCCTGTAAAACTTTTGCATTTTCTGATAATAATGATTTAATAACCTCAGATTTGGTTCGTTGAATTTGACGTTGATGTTCAATTCTACTTTGTAAAATAGCATTACCAGACATATTTTCTTTTTCAATAATTTTTGGAATTCTTGCTTTTAGAGATGCTAGAATCTCCTTCTTGGCTCTTTCTTTATCTGCCAAATGCTTCATCTTGTGCAACATAACATATTCATCGAGAAGATGTCCTGTCAAATCTTCTTCCTTTCTGCTGTGATCTTTCTTATTGATAACAGGTTGTCTTCCGTGTCTCTCCGATACAGGAAGAGTTGAAGAATACACACGACTCTTGGCTCTGTTACAGTCTGAATGCCTACAAGAAGAATCCTGAGTATTTCTGGAAATTGCACTTGTAGATTGTGAGGTTTTTCTGTTGTTGGCAATCCCAGTTTGTCTGTCGATAGTAGCTTTCAAATCTTTAGGAGTAGTCGGCAAAGGAACCATTGGATCTGTGGCACCAGGAATTTGAAAAGCATGTGTACTTCTTGGAGCATTGTACAGTGTCCCTCCTCTCCTTTCCACAGGACTCTCTCGATCTTGTCCTCCTAATGTCTGTCTACTATTTCTGTGTTTTCTGAAATACGTCTCTATATCAGCAAGAGTTTTTAATTCTGATAAAACCTTAAGTCGCTGATGGAGTTCTGAAGTAATTTTAGGTGCAGTCACTTCTCCAATTAGAGATTCTGTATTAGATGAAGACTCTCTTTGTGAAGTTTCAGATATGGAACATTTTGGGTTGAATTTATTCACACTTGAAGGATCTTTCACACTTTGAATATTGCGCAAACTTTGACAATGGCTGCTATGACCAACACTAAAATAATTGCTACTACTAACAGCAGAGTTGGAGGACATGAGAGAGGTGCCATCGGTGATATCATCATCATTGTTATCTGATGCTGATGGACTTTCTTCTGCTTTTTTTAAGAAAGGTTCAACCACAATCCATGAGGGATCATTTGACACAGACTCGTCGCTATTAGAGGACTCTAAGTGTTCTTTCCCAATTCCCCCTAGCATCGGTATCTTTCCAATTCTGTTGAACAATTTTTCATACCATTTCTTGCGACTTGAAGCTGAACTATTTTTCGAGACTTGACTCCCAGTAGGGCTATATCGACTGACCGATGACTCCCGAGAGCTTGCTTCATTTTCATCAATGTTGCCTCGCCAAATTCCCTTAATCCAGGCAAACCATGATTTTTTTGGAATATCATCTACATAGTCTTTTTTGGATTCAGATTTTGTTGATGAGGTGGAAGACTTTGATTCTGTACAATGAGGTTTAGGGTGATGTTTATATAAAGCATCTTTTTTCTTGCTTAGATCAGCCTCTATACCTGCAGTAGGAACTTTAGTGTCTGCATATCTTTTTATTTCACTGTCTGAACATACATGAACAGCGTTGTGATAGTAATGCTTGCTGCATTTGCTGTGACCACCTTCCCCTTTAGGAACTCCATTTTTCTCAAATTTCTCACATTTCTTGGTAATATTGGTTCCTTCATTAACCCTGCTGTTTGGTTGCATTTCCATTAAAAGGCTCATGTTTGTTTACTAGAATGACCCCAGTCCCTCGAAAACACAGAGCCCCTTTTCGCAACAGTTCATCTTGGGGGCTTCTTCGGAAAATCGCAGTCTCACACTTGGTCTTGTGTTAAACCTTTACGCCCCCGGCTATTGTTAATTCCTCTCAGAGCCTAAGTTCCCATGTCTGTCCTTTTCCGGTTTCTATCAAGGAATTTGCATTATGGGTGATTCCAACAAAGAATGTAATGCGTTCACAATATCGTTATCGCGATGATGACGTTGATAAACAAACGTACGCGTCTCTTTATTTCCCAAGCATTCAATCAGCTGAACGTAATACTTGGCTTTGTTTCCGTATAACTATGGCTTCTCGCCCGCAAAACGCTGTTTTAATCAATCCATAGTACAGTTTACGATATAATTAGCACATATCACCCTAAACCAAAGATTTTATGATTCCTAGAAAGTCGAATCGAAAAAATCATTTTATTCATATAAAAAGTACATGTAAGTTTGCTCCTCAGTACCACCAGGGAGCAGTAGGGTTGATATTATTTTAGGAAGCTGTATTTTGTTTGGGTTTTTTTCGATTATAAAAGTCTTAAAAATTAGCAAATAAGTTCATTAAATCTTGTAAAGATTACCATTTCAACTCACCAAAACTAAACAACATTAACATTATCTGGTAGCGGAATGAGTGATTGAGAAGCATTTTTCCAGTTGATCTTTTATGTTCATATTACTAATTTTGTGTTACAATTCTTTTTTAAAAAATCCAAAGGTTCCTTTCAAACATAATGAATCAATATATTTTTTCAAGCCAGCAAAGTATGTTTGTATTTTTATATATGTCAACAGCTACTTGTGTTTGCATATTCTTGTATTCCAAAAGCATCAATAGATTCAACAGCTACAAAAGGCAGTAAGTGCACAGTTTGGTCAAAATGGTATAGATATTGACAATGAAGAGAAACACTGGGGTTATATTTAGAAGAAGAAAAGTCAATGTCAGAATCAGAATTTTATGTTTGGAATGAAAATATCCATTCAACCTTTACTTAACATTAGTTGCACCGTCTACGTGTTGATAAATCATTATAGTAGGTATTTTATCGCTTTTTTTTCATTTTTCATCTGAAAGATAGATAATTTTTTAAGTTCTTGGTGGAAAGGGAAAGGAAGTTCTTGGTGGAAAGGGAAAGGAAAAGACAAAAATTATAGTAAAAGATGGGTTGTGACATGCACAACATTATATTTAGCCAAAAATATATCACAATAAATTATTTAACTTTCTAAAATGTGTACTATTTTGGTCCCACTTTTGGCATTGGCACAGATCAATGATAAGTTTTACCCTGGTCAATATTTCAGAATTTATTTCATCTCTGAACAGTACTTGCTGCATCAGGATCTGTTCATAATCTCATAGAATGCATGCCATATATTTTTTATTTTGAAATATCAAAACTTTTTAAAAACTTTATTCTCTAATGATGTGTATTGCTTTAATCTTCCCCACAGTAAGTATAGGGACTGTAGGGGTCAATCTGTAATTATAGGGACTGTAGGGGTCATTCAGTAAGTATAGGGACTGTAGGGGTCATTCAGTAAGTATAGGGACTGTAGGGGTCATTCAGTAAGTAAAGGGACTGTATGGGTCATTCAGTAAGTATAGGGACTGTAGGGGTCATTCAGTAAGTAAAGGGACTGTAGGGGTCATTTAGTAAGTATAGGGACTGTATGGGTCATTTAGTAAGTATAGGGACTGTAGGGGTCATTTAGTAAGTATAGGGACTGTAGGGGTCATTCAGTAAGTATAGGGACTGTAGGGGTCATTCAGTAAGTATAGGGACTGTAGGGGTCATTCTTATGATAATTATTGGACAATAAAGATTTATCAAAAAACAACAATACTCTATTCAAAATGCAACCATGTGGAGGGTTTATTTGTTCAAAGCTTATCCCTTGTTATATGGTTGTCCTCCAAAGGCATTGGATAATTTCTTGTGGACATTAATGTATTTATTGTATGTTTCCATGGCAACAGCATGACTAACATATGTCTCTCTGGACAAGAACACATATTGACTCAATAAAAAAGCCTTTCTTTTGCAATTTGAAAGACAACCAATTATGTTTTTATCCTTGATATGCATACTTTTAGGACAATTTATGGGAAGATATAAGATCAAAAGAAAACAGAAACATCCCCCTATAGATAAAGATGATAAATGAAAATAAAGAGATTTGCTTGCATTGTATAAAAGGAACTGTAATAACTGATTATTTTACAATGTCTAATTAAAAAAAACAAAAATAAGGCCATTTCTAATTAATTAGTTGATCGATTCATCTGACCTGACCCATTTTTTTTCACAATCAATAATTATCATTTTCAAAATGTTGCTTTAATGTCAGATTTATGCAACAAAATAAACACTCTGTAGGGTTGTAAATATATATTTTCAGTGAGAAAAATGTAACTATAAAAAGATATTACATTTTACAATACAATATAATTATTCGTACATGCCCCATTGTAAGCCTCACTGCTTTCTGTTGATGTGATGCAAAGGGCAGAGTAAAGACTGATTCAGGCCGAGATGAAAAAAAGTAAACTATTTTTCTTACATCTTGTAAAAAAAAATCCAAAAAACTACATTTTTGAAACCTTTAGCATAAAAAAATGTCTTTAATATTTTCGATATATCTTTCAACCCTTTGAAAAGACAGATGTATGGTATCTATATGTTTGAAGTTATTAAAGGTTTCACCACTGCTAGAATTTGTGGTATTTTCCACAGACAGCGTTCACTGCTTCTTTCAAACTCAACATTTTCATTGTATTTTTTTTCTTCAAGCTAGAATTAAGTTTCTTCCACAGTTTGAGTTCACAAAAGCCTTGGAAATATGTGACCATACAATTCTCACAATTCATCTGTACTTGAATTGTAATCCATGACAGATATCCCGTAAGAGTGTTTCACAAGTAGCATGATATCAAAGATGAATTGAAAAGTTAGATTATCTTGATTTTAAACATAAAGAGGATTGGTTATCGAACATCAATAAATTGAATTTTTCTCTCAAAGTCAAGTCAGCTTTGTCACTGCTCACGTTTGATTTCCAAGTTGCTTGTTCTTACAGCATTGTGGCAATACAATGGATATCCATGGAAAACATTGATGCAAATATCCATAATATAACCATCTTAAAGGTATGTGTATGTGTGTGCCTTTGTATTGTGGTGATAGAGTTAGGAAGGTAGTTACTGAAATACAGAGCTACTGCTTTGGAAATGGTCTCCGGTAACTTTTGATTCGTAGTTACTGATATACACAGAAGTGCTGTTTTGGAATTGCCTTGGAAAACTTGCTGTAAACAATTTCAACAACAATGGATATAAATGGGAATTAAATGCTGGTGAAGAAATTGGAATTTCCTGAAAATTTAATCTTACCATCAAATACATGGATTTGATGTTGAAGTTTATTTCGAAAAAATCAACAGCACTGATGATGGTATGTGATACTTCTATTGTAATACTTAATTCCTTTCTTTTAAACTTTCCAAATTATTTTCAAACGACAATTTATAATCTTTTTCACATTGTCAAAAAAAATGTTTGATCAGCCTGGGAATATAACTTCCTTTCTTTTTTAAGATAACAAAAGGTTTTGCAGACTATTTATTTTTAGTGACAAGGATTGATATCTTATTAGTAATAACTGTAATTTTGATATTTAAAAAATCAATTGCAATGATGAAATATTTGGCAAAACTAGATTATACAATTTTTTATAGTTACGGCCATAATTCCAACAAGAGTAGTTGGTCAATGGATGTGACTGACCTATTTTTCTCGATTGATTTTTTATAAAAAAAAATTAATGTTGCTTTTTTGTCAAATTAGGTAACTATAAGTCCAGCAAAAACTCTGTAGACTTGTAAATATACATTTTCAGTTAGAAATAAAGAACTTAAACTTTAAAGACTCGGTTATTTGAACAATAAGAGATAATAATGTGTGCATACTCAAATAAGGCCAAGTGTAGCCTAAGTTACTTTGAGATAAAAAAATAAATAAAAAATTGATTGACCGACCCATTTTGGATGCTAAAAGAATTATCCAACAACTTATCAATCTGGAGTGGCCTATATAAAAACTTGAAACTTACATTGCAAACCATTTAACTTATCACTCATCCGAATTACAAGAACAAGAAAGTTGAAGGGGGTAAACAAAACTAATTTGAGTAAAGCACATCTATACATTGCATTGAGATGTTTATATATAGCTACTTATCAAAAGTGTAAAATTCATATATTTACTTGTCATATCAACAGACCAGCAAAATATTTCAAGAGATAAGAGTTCATTCGAGAAATCTCTTTGTGAGTCTCCAGGCAAAAATGGTAATTGATTTTTTATCTGGTCCATCCCCTTTACAAATTAGTTACCAGTTCCAATTTTTGTTATCTTCAAATATAACAAAATAGCCGTTGAGTCAGAAGCCATTATTATAATATTAAAAAATAAAAATATGTGTTCCAAGTGGTAAGTATATAAAAAAAAACTTGAAAAAATAAAAAGTAAAGTTGTGAAAAATTAATTTACATTGCATAATGTAGAAATTACTCAAATGGAAGAAATATTTAGATTTTCCGTATCAAAACCAAGTTAATTGAAATGAAGGTCTAGGTAGATATGCATCCATATTGAACTAATTTTATTGATTAAATTCTTTCAAATCAATATTGACAAGAAAGGAGATGAATGCAAACTATTTGAACATTTATAAAATGAAACCTTTGTTACTAATGTAAAAAGAATATAGTTACTTTGAAATGACGAGAAAAAAAAGCATCTGACATTAGATTGCAGGGGTTGATTTACTTTTTTTCCTCAGAGGGACCCGTAAACATGATTATTAAGAAAATATCTAAAATCTTAAAATGTCTAAGGGTCCCACTCTATACTTTATAATGGGGTAAAAACGGCTGGTCCCTCGGTCCCTCAAGTAAATCGAGCCCTGGATTGTTTTTCTTCTGAATGCGATGCTTAAAAAATGCTATCCTACAATACACTAATATTATGATAACTAATTGTGTCAATGAAGCCTAAATGAACTCGATACTTGGTAATAGCTGCAGGCACTGTCTTCAATTATATAATGTGTACTTCACTGTGGGTCACTATGGCAGCATCATCAGCAAATAGCATCTCTCTGATAGTAATGGAGCATACTTTGGTCTTGGCTTTGAGGCGTGAAAGATCAAAGAGTACCTGGAAAGGGAAACACATTTTGAAGCTAGGATCATGGAACGTCAGGACCATGATGACTGGCTTCTCAGAAGATTTA